>JAODAL010018666.1:0-74143 GCA_025379985.1 Phyllomedusa bahiana | reverse complement strand
GTACTCATGCCCCTTACTGCTCTTACATTATTAGTGATTTTTTGCAGAAAAGAGGGGGCGACAATCGTGTTATATTTTTACAAAAAAACAGTGTAAAGGGTTTTTAAAAATTGGGTTCTCCCCTTTTTAAAGTGTTGGTTTTTTGTTTAGAGGCACAAACTCATTACACTTACGGGATTTTTTTCTTAGCCTTAATACGGCAGCCGCAGGTCTCCAGAACTCCCCCCGGGGCTCGGTGGAAGATAGCGTGATCAGGATAAAAAAATTTTTGGACCCGGCGCACGTGTGAAGGAAAAGCCCGAGCTAGGGGCTTTTTTTTTTTTAAAAAAATTATTTATTTTAAAAAAAGGAAGTTTTATTCCGCACCATTAAAAACAAAACATACAGAAAAAAATTGACCGTTTCGGGGGTGCCCGCCTTCACGGAAGTATACTTTTGAAAAAAAAACACAATATTGGTTACTGACGTTAGAAATTGGTTGTTGTGAATGATCGTGTTACAACGACGACAATAGGAAGACAAAGTGGCAATAAACCCAGTGTGGAGAGTAAAAGGGAAAAAAACCCCGAAGAAAAAAAAGGATGAGCCGTGGTTCTGACACTGACTAGAGTGTACAAAAAATAACATATATATAAACGTGACACTGTTTTTTTTTATACAAAAGTGCTAAAAAGGAAAAGGGGGATAAGGGTATATTTTGTAATAAATCACTCCCAATGAGAGTGAATAAAGGGAAAAGAAAATAAAAAAGATTGTCCAATGGGAAAGTGAGGGGGAAATAAAAGGGAAACAATAGGGTAGCGATTTAAATTTAAAAAAAAAGGGCGCTAAAAAAATTTTAAAGTGACCGCCCCAAAGAATTTTTCAAATTCCTAAATGTGTTTCTAATTGGTTAGAGGTAGGCGGCGGTTTGACTCGGCCAATGGAATCGTCGGAGGCACCAAGTGATAGATGTGCTAGTAGCGGATAAGAAAAATGGCCAATCAATAAGAGATAGAATAAAACGAAGTTTGGCCCCTGTGCCCCCGGGGGAAGATTGGATAGACCAATAAAATAACTACCCCTGTAGGGAAAGTAGCATGAAAAATTGGAAAAAGAGCTATTCCTCATGTTTCTTTTTGGGAAAAAAATGATTATAATGAAAAAATGGTGAAAATTTTGGGAAAGGGGAGATCTATGTGAGCCCCCTTTATATAGAGTTAGTGGCAACCAAATTACAATTCTGAATTTCTGCCGAGCGTACATTTGAAAGTTGCAGAAACGGGGTTACCCCTCGAGAAAACTAATGGGCTACCCCCTTTCCTACCTATAATGTTTCTATATAGATAGGGCGTCTTTCAGTTGGAATTTTGTCCCTTTAAATTGATAAAAATTTTTAAAAATGGGTTCAAAATGGAGATTAACAGTGGGGCTTTTCTATCTAGGGACCCGTGTTCGACTTCCTCTTAACTGTATTTTGGGAATAGAACAAAAATACGTATAGACTGAACTGCGTGCCAACTTAGTATTAAAAACAGCCAATAGTTTTTTTTTTTAAATGTAAGCCGGGAATGAAAGGAAAACCCGGGCTAAAAAAAATTAAAAGGGTTCCTAATGAAGTAAATTTAAAGTTTTATGAGAAAAACCAACAACTAAAACCTTTCTAGTCCATCACTTTTTTGTTTAAAAAGAATCATGATAGTAAACTTTTAGTGGTTTCTATTTTATAGCCATAAACTTCTGTGTTTTTTATGTTGGTTTTTTTAGTATTAGTTCGGTAGCTGTTGAGACTTTGGGAGATGGGTTTGCACCATTATCCATACATCCCCCTTTTTGAGAGTTTGGAAGCGTTTATTTTGTTTCCGGAAAAATATGTATATATTGGGGTGATTTTTTGACTTTAAAGTCTTTTTGATAAACCCTCATTGTGGCGGGACGCTTGAAATAGGTCCCCTCTTTTTAATCAAGCCCTAGGGCCATTAAGGCGGGATGTGAAGGCGAGTTTCTGCCCCATTTATGTATCCGCAAAACACAGTCGTTACATAATTAAAAAAGAGCTTTTACGTTTAGCTAATATTTAAGGGGATATGTTAATTTATTTTTTAGAGGGATTTGTGATTAGTACAAATATTACCGCATAAGATTGCTAAACCCGCAGGGAGAGCTACCCGGTTAGAGGTTTATTTTTGGGGTGTCCCTGGGGTCCCCGAAGACGACTAGGGGCTATAAGGTTTTTTTATATTGGTCCCCTTTTTATAGAAAATACCGGGGTTTATCGGTAAAAAAAGGCCCCAAAAAGGGTCTTTTTTATAAATCCCAAAAAAAGGTCTAAGGGGTTTTTAATTTGGATTAGGGGGTTTTATTCTAGTAATTAAGGAGAATTGAATTTTTTTTTGTATTGTGCCCCTCTTTTTTTGTTGTTGTTTCCGACGTCTTTTTGGGATAATTTTTGGACTCTTTTTTTGGCACCTGTTAGATGTTGTGGAAATTTTTTCCTTTAAATCTGTTTTTAGAATATTTATTTGGCGGTCAAGTTGAGTCTTGGGTGAAATTTCTTTCTTATCTTTTATAGGGCCATAGCCTCAGCTGGGTTTTTTCTTCACCCTGCCCCGGGCCCCTTTTTTTCTTTATCAATGTATTGTGGGGTGCATGCAGTGATTGGTGGTTATACCTCTCTCAGAAGGCGGTTTTGCCCCGTAAATGCTTTTTACTGTTTAGGCAGTTTTTGCTGGGTTGGTGGTCTATAGCCCCTCTCTACAGTACAGTGTGGTACTAAATGCCCTGTATGCCTTTCCGTATTAGAAAGGTCATGAAATGTTTGGGGTCTATCGCCTTCTACAGTACGTGTGGTACTAATGTCCTTACTGCTTTACATGTGTTCGGAGGTGAATGCAGTGATTGGGTGGTTTTAGCGCCTTCAAACAGTCAGTGTGGTACTACATGCCCTGACTGCTTTTAAATGTTTGTGGGTGCATGCAGTGTTGGGTGGTCTATAGTCCCCCCCTTACAGTACAGGCGTATACAGTCCCTGTAGCTCTTACATGTTTTTGTGCGTCAGCAGTAAAAGGCGTTATGACTTCTACAGTACAGTGTGGACACTGCCTTATACTGCTTTAAATTTATTAGGAGGTGATGCGGTTTGGGTGTGTAGCACGCCTCTTCAGAAAGGGGTATACATGTCCTGTAGCCTTACATGTTTTGTGGGGTACTGCAATATTGGCGGCTATAGGCCTCTCAAGTACAGGGGGTACAAATTGTTGACTGTCTTCATGTATTGGAGTACATGCAATGATTGGGGTTTTAGGCCTCTCACAGTACGGCGGTATACATGTCCCTGTACTGCCTTACTTTGTTTTTATGCAGTGCATGCGTGATTGGCGGTTTTTATCGCCTCTCTAAAGTACAGTGGGTACTACTGCCGTGGGGGGATTAGAGGCGGGGGTTTATTGTAGGTGTAAAAATCCTTAAGAGATGGGTTTTTCAGGTTGCTTTTGAAGCTGGTGAAAGTGAGGAGAGTCGAGTGTTGGGGAGTGAGTTCCAGAGTGGGGGGAAGCACGGGAGAAGTTTGGAGAGGTTGTGTGGGGAGTGATAAGGGGAGGAAGGAAGAAGGTCCTTGAGGAGCGGGGGTTGCGTGAGGGGAGGTTCGGGAGATTAGAGCAAGAGTATGGGGGGAGAGGTCAGGAACCTTGAGGTCGGGGGTTAGAAATTTGAACTGAATTCGCGGGGCATTAAAAACCATGAAGGTTTGGCAGAGGGGGGGAAAGGGATGCGAGGAAAAGGGTGGATAATACGGAGCAGAGTTTAGGATTTTGGAGGGGAGCGAGGGTGCTAACTGGGGGCCACAGAAAAGGGATTTGCAGCAGTCTAGACAGGAGATGACAAGGACGTGGGTAAGTAGTTTTGTAGTATTGAAGTTAAGGAATGAGCGGATTTGAGACATGTTTTTCAGGTGGAGGCAGCAGGAAGAGGTAAGTGCTTGGATGTGGGACTTGAAGGACGGAGAGGAGGCAAGGGCTGCCCGAAGGAAGAGGACATGCGGTAACGGTAAAAGTGTGAAGCAGGTGACTGCGATATAGAGATCAGGTGGAGGGATAGAGCGGGACAGTGGGAAGATGGTTTTCTCTGCATTTCATTTTAGAGGGGAAAAAAGGAGGGATGGACATCTGGGATCACAGATACAAGTGGTACTGAAAAACCCCGTGGGGCAAAGAACTGACCCCAACCAGGAGTGTAGAGAAGAGGCCGGGACCTGGAATGACCCTGAGGAACCCAAAAAGAGCTGCCCTGAGGAAAACCAAAAAGATGACCCCGAGGAACACCAACATAGAGACTGACCCCTGAGGAACACCAACATAGAGACTGACCCCTGAGGAACACCAACATAGAGACTGACCCCTGAGGAACACCAACATAAAGACTGACCCCTGAGGAAAAACCCAAAGAGATGCCCCTGAGGAACACCAAAATAGGGACCCCCGAGGAACACAAAAGAGACTGACCCCTGAGGAACACCAACATAGAGACTGACCCCTGAGGAACACCAACATAGAGACTGACCCCTGAGGAACACCAACAAAGACTGACCCGGGAAAAAACCAACAAAGAGCCTGACCCCTGATGAACACCAACATAGAGACTGACCCCTGAGGAACACCAACATAGAGACTGACCCCTGAGGAACACCAACATAGAGCCTGACCCCTGAGGAACACCAACAAAGAGAGGGCAGGAGGTGGTGCAAGAGTTGGAGACGCTGCCGCCTTGTCAGAAATGTATCTCATCACAATCACTGCTTGAAAAAGGACAAGAATTTCTATGTAACTTTTATTTGCATAAAAATAAATTCTGTCACAAATGGAAAAAAAAAGGTAAAAAAAAAAGCTTTCCATGAAAATTGATTTTAACAAAAGCACTCCTTTCTGATGAATGTGTCCCTTTAATGATACCCTGCCATATACTGGACTGGGAAACCAGAAAGAAAATCTTTTGGTTTTAGAGTTTACAGTCTGCTATAAGCAACATATAGGGCAACATGTATGTACAAGGCTTCACCATTAGACTGGCGCCTTTTCAGCCCGAAAACTGACGCAGCCAAGGGCACTATATTTTTTTAACCAGCTGCACTCCAATATCAGGCACATTACAGAGCACTCACGGAACTTTGTAATGCGCCTGATTTCGGGGCGCGTGGGGGAGGCGTCGCACCACAACCGTACGAAGCTACACATTTCTAGCTTCAGTAGGGCAATTCCAGGCACATTACTGCTGGGACAGGTAGAGCACTTTAACTCCTTAACCCAGCTGGAAATATGGGTAAGTCCTGGTGGCAGTAAGGAGTTGTGCAGAATTATTGCAGCTTACACCCAGCAGTTAGAGCGCGGGGGTGCGCCGCCACCCACCCGCGCTGTTTAATCCCTTAGACGCCGCGGCAAAGATGGCCGTGGCACCTAAACGATTGAGAAACGGTGCAATGCACCGTTCTTCACTCTGGTCGGAGTCCCCGCAGTTATGGCTTAACATGGCAGCGGGAAGCCTTGTGAAGGCCTCCATCGCTGCCATGTTTTCGTTTACTCCACTTCCGGCCCCAGGCAGGAAGTGGGGAAACCACCATCTTGGTACAGATGCAATGCCTTAGGCTGTATAAATGATCTCACCCCCTAGTGGTGAAGTGCCCTAAGGGGAAACTCAGTAAAAATATTTTTTTTAACAAAGTTTTAAAGTATTAAAATAATAAAAGTTCAAATCATCCCCCTTTCACCATTTTACAAATAAAAGAAATAAAATAAAAAAGTTACACATATTTGTTGTCGCCGCGTTGGAAAAAGTCCGATCTGTTAAATAATAACATCATTTATCCCGTACGCTGAACACCGTAGAAGAAAAAAAATTCCAAACGTCAAAATTGCGTTTTTTTGGGTCATTTCATGTCCTGTAAAACTTTGAATAATAGTGATCAAAAAATCACATGCATTCCAAACTGCTAGCAATAAAAAGTACACTTCAGCCCACAAAAATTGCTGCCTAAATTGACGGGCCGTAATTTTTTATCCCAAAAAATTTTATTGGGGGAAACAATATGGCCACAAATACAGGGGGGAAAAATTTGATTTTAAAACAAAAACTTAATATATGGGGGGAAATTAAAAAGGGAAGGACACAAGAAAGGGTTAAAAGCATCATAATATGAGAAAACCAATTAAAAAATAAAAATAGACGAAAAAGGGGGAGGGCCCCAAAGCAGATATCCCTACTTTAACCCTAAAAACAAGGCCCAAATTAAGCCCCCCCTTTAACAAAATACAGGAGAATCGCCCTGAAAGGGGGCCTGCCCGGGAAAATAAACCCTAAAATTACACCCTAAAAAACCCTAGGGTGTCCCGACATTTTTTCAACCCCTCCAAAGTCCCCCCGGGGGATATAGGGAAAGGGGGTTTTGGCCAAATCAAGGGGTTTAACAAAAAAAAACCAATCCACAATAAAAGGGGGAGGCAACCCCAAAAAAAAAGGGGTAACAATAAAAAAGGATTTGTATTTACTGAATCCACAGAGGTGAAAAAAAAATAGTGTACCGGAAAAAAGTTTGTAGGCATCTAAAAGATAAAAGAATTTGGGCATTAAAAGGTTTATAAATCTTAAGTGTGCATAACAGGTTAACGTCCCCAAAAAAAACCTTTAAGAAGAAAACAACAAAACGTAAAAATTTGAACATGTACACCACCAGCGGGGTTAAATGAGGGGGAAAAGCCCACTCGCCCTGAAAAGGCGCCCAGCATCGCGGGTAGGGCCCAGAAAACCGTGGAGGGAAAAAGCCTTTCCGGCTGAAAAACCCGCGCGTGCAGGGCGCCTATATACATCACAGATATGGCCGGGGGGGTTAAGTTTAGGGGGTTTGGAATTTGCGCCCCTAGTAACGGCGATTGGGGCAGTGGGGGCCCAGGGGAATCCATACAATAATTGGGTTTCCTCAATATATAAAAGGAAAAGTAAACGATCACCCTTTTGAGAGGGGAAACCCTTGTTTCCAATTTTTCCCCAAAAAGATATTTTTTCCTTTTCAGATGGGTTCACTTTGAATACCTTGACACCCTTGCTGGTGGTGAATAAACGCAAAAGATTCAGTTTTTTAAATGTGAATTTTTTTTTTTTTTTTTTTTTTTAATATTTTTTTAAATTGAAGTTGGGGCAGGTAAAACGGGGTCATCTCACAGTACAGAAGAGTACAGATTGTTGGGAAAACAAAAAATTTGAAAAAAAAGCTTTCACATCATAAAATTTTTTTAAAATTTTTTTTAAAAAACCCGGGGTTTGATAGTAAACAAAAAAAGAAACTTCAACTTTCCCCAAAAACTGCCTTGTGTTATTATCTTAAATTGAAAAGGGGTTGTATTTTGTGAAAATATCCATGGTTTTTGAAAATTTCATTTATTTTTTAAAAATTTTTTACTCCGGATAAAGGTAAAATCATGCCGGGTTTATTTAAAGGGAACTTACCCGCCCCAAAGGGACAACCCAAACAATCTTAACTAGAAAATAAAAAACCCAAAATCTAGGTTAAATAAGATTAACCAAAATTTAAAAAGGGAAAATTTCCCCAAATCCACCAGGTGGGTGTATGGCAATTTTTCCTAAATTATGAGTGAGCAGTAGGTCACTATTTTTCAGACAAGGGGGTCACTCTCCTCTAAAATTTGGGGGTTTTAATTTTCCCCAATTCGTGTGCGTTGCAAATATGCCCCAAATTTTCCCTTTAATGCTTTTTCTGGGTTTACCAATTAAAATTTTTTTCTGAATGGTTTTCCCCAAAGGGCCCTTTATCTCCAAGGGTTTTCGGGAAAAATTTCTCTATAAAAAGGGTCCCCATTTGGTCTTTTAAAATTTTTTTTCTTTTTTTTTGTTTTATTTTTGTTTAAAATTTAACCCCCCCCTTTGGTTTTTTGGGGGGCCATTGCAGTTGTGAAAATTTTTTTACATTGGCCCTCTTGGATAATCTTTTTCTTTTTTATTCAATTGTTGCATTCAATTAATACATTTAAGTCAGGGGCTTTTTTTCTCCCTTTTTTTTTTCTTTTTTATTTTAGTATTTCATAATAAAGGCCCCATGCCCCTTTACAGGCACACTGCCTGCTTAAAATACCGGTGTTTTTTTCCCAGGGGTGCACCTGCAGTTTTTTGGCTGCATATCACTCAGACTAGTCTTAAAATGCACCACATGCACTGATAAATCTTGCGCAGGTTAGAACGGTCTGGTCTAACTTTATAAGCTGGCTTAGTTATTTCACTAACTGCAGCAAAACTTTTTTAACAGGGCACACCAAGCCTTGGGCCTTTTCCCCAAAGCCCCCCCTTTTACAAAAAGGGCCCCACCTCTTTGTCTTTACAAAGCAGAAGGGCAAAAAAAAATGTCTGAAACACAAACCCTAAATGTGGGGGTTAAAAAAGGGGTACGACTTATTTTTGGTGCGAATTGAGAAAGAATTTGGGCACAACGGCCTTAATAAATTCCCCTTCAAAATTTGGATCAATGGAATCATATTTTATTTTGCAGAAAAAAGATTATGGGCGACCCCCTAAGATTTTTGGCTCCCAGGCAGGGAATTTTATTTTGATGCAATTTGTAATAGAAAAGTGCATAGATTTAAAAAGCAACTACAAAGCGACATTTCCTCAGGTAAGCTACTTTTAACCTTTTAATCCCTCCAAAGAAAAAAAATATTACTCTTTGTTTTTCTCCTCTTCGCCTTCCAAAAGCCATTAAGGTGTTTATAGTATTTTTCCACCTACATAGACATATGAGGGCTTTTATTTTGCGGGACAAGTTGTACTTTCTAACAGTGACATTTGTCGTACCATAGAATATACTGGGAAACCGCAAAAAAATTTTAAGTGGTGCAAAATGTGAAAAAAATGTACTTGGGCCATGTTTGCGGGAGTTTTGTTTTTGTGGCGTTCAATCTTCGGTAAAAGTGATGTGTTACCAAACATGTAGGGTTTCCGTTATGTTTTGGTGGTTTAAAAAAATTCCAAACATTTTCTATTTTTGAAATTTGCGCTGCGGCGCCATTTTGTGCGGATTAATCCAAATGCTTCTCAAATATACTTGAGTAAGAAGTTTAGTATCCATAGATCAAATTCAACCAAAAAGGCCACAATACAGAGGGAAAAACTGATGATTAAAACATAACTTAATATATGTGCATTATAAGAAGGACACAAGCACCGTTCAAGCATCCATAATATGAGCAACCAAAGTTAATAAAATAGACGAATAAGGGGAGGGACCATAGCAGATATCCCTACATTACCCTAGAAACAAGGACTATTAAGCCCTAACCTAACAAAATACAGGAGTATCGCCCTGATGAGGGCGGTCCTGACCGGAGACTAACCCTAAAATGTACAGCCCTAAACAAGCCCTACGGGTCCCGACATGTTTCAACCCTCCAAAAGTCGCCTCGGGATGATATGGAGCGGGTATGGACCAAATCAAGGGCAATAACAAAAAATGACCAATCCACAATATAAGGGAGGCAACACCAGGTAGACTATATATAGATGTGTATTTACTGAATCCACATAGGTGAATAAGAATAGTGTACCTGGGATTAGATGTAGGCATCTGGAGATATAAAGAAGTTGGGCATAAGGATATCATTCAAGTGTGCATAACAGCATAACGTCACCAAAGAAACCTTAGAAGAGACTAGACAAACGTAACAATGAACATGTACACTCACCAGCAGGTTAAAGTCGAGGTGAAATAGTCACTCGCCCTGTAAAGGCGCGCCAGCATCGGCTGGTATGCAGAGACGCCGAGCGGAAGCCGTGTCCGGCTGAAAAAGCGCGCGTGCAGGCGCCTATGATGACATCACAGATGATGTGTCCGGGAGGTTAAGCTAGGAGCTGAATGCGTCCCTAGTAACGGCGCATGCGCAGTGAGCCCAGGGGAATCGCATACAATATGTGATCCTCATCAGTGTTGACAGATTTTTATTTTTTTTTTACAGCAGTTATCGCAAGGAATAAATAACACAATATTGTGTTGGATTAGACTTTTACAGACGTGGAAATACAAATTATATATATATTATGATAAAATGGGAAAAAGGTTTATCTTAATTTTTTATATTTTTTCACTTTTTTTAGATTTTACAAAACTTGTTTATTTTATTCACAATAATTCCTAGCCACCTTATAGGTCTTCAACATCAGATCGCTTGGTGTGGGATGCAGTTGGTTCCATATACCTGTGACAACCTACCAGGATCTTATGGAGTCACTCCCAGCCCATCTAGCTGGTGGCTACTC
This sequence comes from Phyllomedusa bahiana, assembly GCA_025379985.1. Taxonomy (NCBI): domain Eukaryota; kingdom Metazoa; phylum Chordata; class Amphibia; order Anura; family Hylidae; genus Phyllomedusa; species Phyllomedusa bahiana. Next base: position 63,859 of record JAODAL010018666.1, on the reverse strand, counting down.
TGGATGTTACCTGGGGAGGGGGGGTCATAATAATATGACTCACCTTTATAGAAAAGTTTTTTTTGGTTTTTTTTGCCAAAGAAACACGGTTCAAAAACTGACTGTTTTTTTAGGCTTTATGCATTTTTTTCATGTAGTTTTTGTAGCACTTTTTGTAGAGTGGGCATTGGTAAATTCATTAGAAATAAATAATTTTGAGGTATTTTTCCAATTACGTGATTTGCAGCGTCAAAAAACAATACAAAACATGTATAACAAAAACATATCGCATCTTTTGTTGCAGAAAAATACAATGGAGGTTGACGAGGAGAAAAATTCCACGAAGTGCTTAAAAACACATTACACCTCCAGCAAAATCTGCCACTAACCAAAAAACAGGGACAAAAGTGCAATATAACGCTAGAAAGGAAAAAAAACATCTAGAATATCCGGTTGCTACAGTTTATACCATAAAAAACATTGTTACAAGTATTATTTTGCAAATCTGCAATGTGTGAAATTACTCAGATTTGGGATATTGCTACTTTAAAGGGTTTTCTCACCATACAGTTTCACAGAGTCACAGGCAACTTCCTGATTAGGCTATGGGTGGTACTACAGCAATGATAGGCATATCAGCTCTGCTTTTCTTAGCTGAGCCTCTTACAGTGACATGAATTTAGGAGGTTTGTAAACTATACTGGACAAGGCTACAGAGCTCTAGAGGGTTAAAGCTTGTCAGTAACATAGATAAGCAAGCTCATGCTTTACCAATAACACTCAGCATGGAGTAACATCACCCTGGTCAGACAGGGCAGTTGGAGCAATGAGAGCAGAGAGAGGTGGTTGGTAACTTAAGGAAACCTGTGTACACAAGCAGTAAATAAAATCACCTTTCCTAAACAAAGCAAAATCAGAACAGCAATATATTTAGTGATAGTATTGATTTACCTTTGTGTTTATGTTTAAACTGATCATCATAGTGAGAAAACCCCTTTAAGTAATTCCTAGCTATGTTCATAGAGGTTAACCATAGGTCAGCCCACATGGTATCTCCTCCTCTCTAGTAACTTTGTGAAGTTAGGACAGTGACCGCTGACTGTTTATATTTTTATATCTGTAACAGGAAATGTAATTCTATAGAGAGGAAGAATCTGCAGATCTGGAAATAACACAAAGGGCTTCCTATGAATTTAAACATTTTAAGGGGTTTTCTCACCACAATGATTAGCTGTTAACATGTAGGGGAAGGTAAATCAATACTATTACTAAATACATTGCTGTTTTGATTTTGCTTTGTTCAAGAGATATAGAAGATGTTATCTCCTATTAGAATACACACATTTTTCTGGTTACCAACAACCTCTCCTTGCTTTCTCTTATTGCTCCAAGCTGCTGTCAGTCTGACCATGGCGAGTCACTCCCTACTAAGTCTTATCTCTAGCACAGAAACTTTTCTCCCTAAGGAATAATGTGGTTTAACTCCTTAACGACCGCCCACTGTCTTTTGGTTTAACTGTGGTTTTTTTTGTTAAAAAAGATTTTTTTTTAAACAGGAACATTACAATGTTCAATAATATCAAATTGGGTTTCAGTTTTGAAGCAGTACATAAAACAATAGTATATAATTACTATGCCTCCTGATGGTGAATAGCATATTTAAGGTTTCTGAACATCTTTTAGGCGATGTATTATATCCACATTCTAGGAGTAATCAAAGCATTTTTACATAAAAAACCAAAATATATGAACAGTGGGAATGTCTTTTAATTACAAACTAAACAAGTGACAAGACAGACACGGAAGGGTGGGGGGGGGGTTGTATTGTTGCTGTTACATTGGAGGATTGTGACAAGAACATTCTAGAGGGTATATGCGGTCTTTAATCTTTGGTGCTCATATCCCATGTCTGGTACAATATCCATCCCATTGAGACCATATCTCCTCAAATCTATCCAGAGTGTTATTTAGAGAGGCTGTAAGCTGTTCCATCACCTTCACTTCCCTAAGTCTGTAGAGTACGTCCTCCAACACAGGAGCATTTTTCTGTTTCCAAAAAACAGAGACTACGCATCTTGCTGCCGTGAGAATATGTAAAATTAAATGCACTGTGGCTTTCCGAGCTGGGGGGAAATGGATGTTCATTAAAAAGCATAAGGGAGTCATAGGCAACCGGATTCCCGTGATATTGTCAACCAACGTTCTAACCTGTCTCCAATAACTCTTTATCAGGGGGCACTCCCAAAAAATGTGAAAAACATTTGCGTCGCGAGCCCTGCATCTCCAACACTGATCCGGGATGTTCTGATTCATTTTGTGTAGTAAGGAGGGGGTTGTATACCATAACATGATGATTTTATACTGATTTTCTTTTTATTGAGGCATTGGGACGTTTGACCTGCTCTCCTCCAAAACAATCTCCACTCCTCCCCAGAAAGCTGTTTCCCCCCGGTATCCCTCCCATCTCCCCATATAAGGATGTTTTAGGGAAACTCCTCAGGATTTGGGATGGGTAGCATGGAGTAAATTTGGGAAATCAATCCCCTAGTCGAGGTACAGAGCTTACATGTCAATTCAAATCTTGTAGGTCGAGTAACTATGTTTCCCCCCAACACTGATCTAGAGAAGTGAGTGATCTGGAGATAGGAATAGTGGCTACTATCTGGTAAGCGAAACCGTTCCTGTAAGGTTTTAAAAGGGATAATTTGTAGGGTTTTATAGTCTACTATATCTGCTTTTTCGAAGAGTTGCCGGTAAATACCATGGCTTCATATATAAGCCTCCCATTCCACTTGGGAACATGGGATTAAATAGAAAAGAGGTCATTGCAGAAGATGGGGAGCAAAGCCCAAATCTCTTAGCGCAACGGTTCCACACATCTCTCGTCAGTCTGATGGGTCCCAATAGAGGTCCGTTCTCCTGTATATGGGATTTGCCCACAACAGGGAGTTGGGATGCATCGGAGCCATCCACAATTTCTCTTTTACAGCCCATTTAGAATATGCATAAAGTTGGACCACGCGGGTATCCGTCTGAGCTGTGCGGCCCAGTAATTTTTTTTGAGTCGGGTACTGCCAGTCCCCCATTATGCTTTCCCGTCACATTACTTTCCTTCCTATTCTATGCCGGCGTGCTCCCAGATAAACCGCAAGACCGACGCTTGCATAGCTTTCAAATGAACCAATGGCACAGGGACCGGGAGAGCTTCAAACAGATACAGTAGTTTAGGTAAGATGGTCATTTTGACCGCCGCCCACTGTCTTTTGACGTCGGGCATTTCAGGTCGTTCGTCGCAGCGACGTCTTTTGACGTCACTGTAGACATCGGAGTTGGCGGCTCCCGGCGCCGCAGCAGCGCTGAGCATGGAGCTGCAGGGAGCGGGGGAAACCTCCGCTCTCCGGCGCTTAACCCTTTGATTGATGCAGCTTGATGCCGCAGCACAATCAAAGGTTTTCCCTGCTCTGTCGGGTGATCGGAAGGCCGGTGAGCCGACAAAGCCCAGGGAACGGCTGCACAGTCAGCCCTGGGGACCTAGAGAAGCCTCAGGGCTGTCTGTGTAACAAGCCAGTGATCAGGGCAGACTGTGTGCTGCCCTGACTGCTGCCTGTGTCAGACTGACACACATTATAATGTATTAGTATATATGAATATGCTAATACATTACCAAGTGTAAAAAAAAAAAAAAAAAAAAAAAAAAAAGTAAAAGTTAACCCTTCATGGGATTTTAAAAAAAAAAGTAAAAAAAAAAAAGTGTAAAAAAAAAAAAAAATTGAATAAAAAGTAATTGTGCATACATTACACACAAAAAAACCTACACATATTAGATATTCACACGACCATAATAATTTGTGGAATTAATCTAACAAGTTAAGTGTGAAATGTGAATGGTGTAAAAAAAAAAAACAATGGAAAAAAAAATTCTGCAATTATTTATAAGTTAACTTAAACTACTCCCCCATAAAGTACAACTTGTCTCGAATAAAACAAGGCCTCATACAACTTCGTCATTGAAAAAATAAAAATGTTACAACTGTTGAAACACAAGGAGGCAAAAACTAAAAAAATGTTCTGGTCATTAACTACTTTTCAGGCGTTCGGCTTAAGGGGTTAAACCTACCAGATATTAGAAAATATAATTTAGGACATGGTCTTGACTGGGTTAAGAGAAATTCATTATTTTCTAACACTTCTCTAGAAGCAGATTTGGTTTCACGCTGCTCTTTGCTTGCACTTCTCCATGTCAAATACGCCGATCTCCCAAAATGTACATTAGGCTGTCTTCTTTTAAAAGACACGATTAGTGCATGGAAAGCTTCAGGAACTCTATTTCATTTACCTTTCCAATCTAGTAAAATTCTTCCACTATGGGGTCACCCAAGCTTCACCGCTGGTGTTGAAAATCCTCAATTTTCTATTTGGAGAGAAAGAGGTATTTCCCTGATCCCACAGATGATCCACAAACAAGAGAAAAGCGCTCTCTCTCTTTTTAGGAAACATGTACTAAGTAGAACATTCCCCCATCACATTTCCTTGCCTATCTGCAAGTTATCAGTTTTTGCAAATCTAAAGTTCAGGATTTGGCTACATTTATTTTTTTATTTATTTTTTTCCGTATTCAAACATAAGCTTTATTGAACAAGAAAGTGATTGAACAATGGCACATAGAATCAGGGTCATTATACATTCTCATGATCAATGAGTTACATGTTGCATTTAAAGTCATGTCATACAATATGTTATGATCATACAAGAGCAGGATGAGCAAGTGCACTTGATTTTTCAAAAGTTTATGCCGTGGTATAAAATATAGGGGCAGCAAGTAAAAAAAAAAAAAAAACAACAAAAAAAACCCCACCCCTATAAGCGGGAGGGAGGGGGAGAGGGGGTAAGCGGTCGCCGCCCAGAGAGCCAAGGTGCTCCTGAGGAGAGGGTGTTCGCTAGGATGAAATGTTGACTTCCTGGTAGGGGGTCACACCCCGTAAGGAATACCGGATAAATGCGTTGCTCTATATTGAAATTGATTTACTTCTGATTCTTGCCAAAGAGAGTGTATCGGGAAAATACACAATAGCGAACATTACAGTGTCAATATAAAACCCGTGGTCGATTCAGGCATTGCACGGCGTATGGAAGGTTGAGTTGTACCTCTTTTTAGGAGAGAGTGCGGTAATGATCCGATCTACAGAAGGTTATCCAGTCTTCCCATGTTTGGAGGTACTGTTTGTACCAAACAGGGGAGTCTGTCCTGAATTCTTCCCTTCTCTGAATCGTGTTTCATAGTTTCATAGTTTGTAAGGCCGAAAAAAGACTAGACGTCCATCAAGTTCAGCCTATTGTACTAAAGTGTTGATCCAGAGGAAGGCAAAAAAAACTCCCTGAGGTAAAAGCCAACTGACCTCATTTTAGGGAAAAATTCTTTCCCGACTCCAATCTGGCAATCAGAATAATCCATGGATCAATGACCCCCCCCTCCAGAATCCTAGACACTATAACTTGTTATATTATTATGCTCCAGAAATGCATCCAAACCCTTTTTGAACTCGGTTATTGAATTCACCATGACAAGTTCCTCTGGCAGAGAGTTCCACAGTCTCACTGCTCTTACAGTAAAGAATCCCTTTCTATGTTTATGTATAAACTTTCGTTCCTCAAGACGTAGAGGATGCCCCCTTGTTCTAGATACAGTCCTGGGTATAAATAAATCTTGGGAGAGATCTCTATATTGACCTTTGATGTATTTAAACATATTTATTATGTCCCCCCGAAGCCGTCTTTTCTCTAAACTAAATAACCCTAATCTTGCCAATCTTTCTGTGTACTGTAGTCCACCCAGTCCTTTTATTATTTTTGTCGCCCGCCTTTGTACCTGTTCAAGCTCTACAATGTCTTTCCTGTGCACCAGTGCCCAAAACTGTACACAATATTCCATGTGTGGTCTAACCAGTGACTTGTATAATGGGAGAATAATGTTCTCATTCATGTGCATCTACGCCCCGTCTCATGCACCCCATGATCCTCTTTGCCTTGGCAGCTGCTGTCTGACACTGGCTGCTACAATTAAGTTTACTGTCCACAGGGACACCCAAGTCCTTCTCCTTGTCACTTTTACCCAGCCTTTTCCATTTAACATGTAGTCATGAATAATGGTTTTCCTCCCCATGTGCATAACCTTGCATTTATCTGTGTTAAACCTCATCTGCCATTTCCCTGCCCAGGCCCCAACTTATCCAGATCCCTTTGTAATAAACCACATTATCCTCTATTGTGTTGATTACTTTACAGAGCTTAGTATCGTCTGCAAAGATCAATATTCTACTGTGTAAGATCGTTAATGAAAATGTTGAAGAGGATAGGGCCCAATACTGACCCTTGTGGTACCCCACTAGTAACAGGGATCCAGTCTGAGTATGTACCGTTAATTACTACCCTTTGTTTTCTATCAGTGAGCCAGTTACTTACCCACTTGCACACGTTTTTCCCCCAGTCCAAGCATTCTCATTTTACTTACCAACCTTTTATGTGGCACCGTATCAAATGCTTTAGAAAAATCTAGATATATGACATCCAGTGCCTCACCCCGATCCAGTCTAGCACCGACTTCCTCATAGAAGCTGATGAGATTAGTCTGACAGGACCGATCCTTCATGAACCCATGCTGGAACGGCGTTATACATTTATTTTCAGTGAGATACTCCAGGATAGCATCTCTGAGAAAACCTTCAAACATTTTACCTACAACAGAGGTCAAACTTACTGGCCTATAGTTTCCTGGATCACTTTTTGACCCCTTTTTGAATATTGGTACCACATTTGTGTTGACTTCCTTCAGCTAGTCCGAGATAGAGGGACTGGAGTTGGAGCGCCACAACCGTGGGATCACCGTTTTGGCTGCGGTTATCAGGTGCGAGACAAGGTGGTTTCTCAGCATCGAAGTTGGGAGAGGAAGAGTGAAGAGGAGAAAGTGTGCTGGATTGGCTTGGAGATTTACTCCTGTGATCTCTTGAATCGCATCAATAACCTTCAACCAAAAAGGCTGCACATTGGGACAGCTCCACCAGATATGTGTCATTGTTCCTATATCCAACCCACAGCGCCAGCAAAGATTTGAAATGGTCGGGTAAAGGGTGTGCAACAGGGCTGGTACTCTGTACCACCTCGTCAGGATTTTGTAGTTTAATTCTTGTGCTTTTGCGGATATGGAGGATTTATGTGTTAAGGCAAAGGCCCTGCTCCACTCCTCCTCCGAAAGCGAAACCCCCAATTCTTGCTCCCATCTCCCTTGGAAGGGAAGTCTATCTGTTCTAGGGTTGTCAATAATCATTTTGTAAAGACCTGAGAGGGCTCGCCTTTCCGAGTACTGCCCCAGGCACCACCGTTCAAATGTCATGGCTGGCCTCTGAATATCAAGGGCCGACTGACACTTGGAGTATAAGCTCCGGAGTTGGTAGTATTGGAATCTTGAAAAAAGTGCAGTAGTCGGGTCCCCCACCAGGTCCTCATAACTCTTTAAGGAGTTTGCAGAAATCACCCCTGCAAAAACCGACTGGGCAGCTTCTCCTCCCAGAAGGCGAGAAAGAGGGAGCCTCAAGGAGTCAGGGAGCCAGGGGTCGTTTACCAGTGGTGAGCAAGGACCTCCCGGATTTATGAGGCGCATCTTAGAGCCATAAGTTCTACACACCCAAACTGATATTTGTGTCACCAGGGGGATGCCTAGAATCAATCTCTTCGGTAGCAGAGCAGGGGGCAGCCAAGGGAGACCCGCCACTGGCGCCTTATAAATCTGAGATTCAAGCTGAGTCCACAGTTTGGTCTTTGTGTTGCGAAAGCTATCCAGTATTCGGACCGCTACAGACGCTAGGAAATAGGCATGAAAGTCGGGAAGGGACAATCCGCCTTCTAATTTAGAGCGAGTCAAGGTGGACTGGGCTATTCTAGGGTGCTTCTGCGCCCATACAAAGCGGTTGACTAATTGTCTCAGTGACACAAAAAAAGTTTTGGGCAGAAGGATAGGCACGGCCTGAAAAAGGTATAGGAGACGAGGCAAGACATTAATTTTCAATATATTGATCCTGCCTATCCAGGTGAAATCTCTCCTATCCCATTTCAGGAGATCCTGGGATATTTTGCGGATTAGTGGAGCAAAATTGTATTCAAAAATCTTGTCAGGGTCAGCAGGAATTTTTACACCCAGGTATGGAAAGGATGTCTTGGTCCAGGTGAACGGGTAGGAGGTCTGCAGGTGAACCAAGTCCTGCTCAGGAATGTTTAGGCCCATAGCGATGCTTTTTGTCATGTTGATTTTGTGGTTGCTGAGCCTACTGTATTCCTCCAAAGCTCTAATGACAGCAGGAAGTGAGTTACCTGGCTTGGTCATGTACAGGAGTAAGTCATCTGCGAAGGCAGAGCACTTCACCTGCAGACGACCAACCTGGACCCCCTGTATAAGTGGATCATTGCGAATAGCCTGGAGTAAGTGCTCCATGGCAAGTATATACAAGATCGGTGAAAGGAGGCACCCCTGTCTGGTTCCATTCCGCACCTCCACTGGTTCCGACAAAGAACCGTTAACACGAATCTGGGCTTGTGGAAGGGTATATAAGGCTGAGATCCGTTCCCTCATAATAGGACCCAGTCCCATATTTTCCAACACTCCACGGAGGAAGGGCCATGACACTCAAAGGCTTTTTCCGCGTCCAAAGATAAGATCACAAATGGTATCTTTTCCGTTCGAATCTGGTGCATCAAGGTAAAGATTTTTAATGTGTTGTCTCACGCCTCCCTGGAGGGTACGAACCCCACCTGATCAAGGTGGATCAGTGTGTTAAATAGAGGGCTTATCCGATTGGCTAACATTTTAGCGAATATTTTCGCGTCTGTGTTGATCAGCAAAATGGGCCTGTAGCTTTGGCATAGGGCGGGATCCTTCCCCTCTTTAGGGATCACCGTGATATTGGCCCTCAAAAAGGCTGGATCAAACGGCGAGGAGTCCGAGACTGTATTGAAAGCCCTGAGCAAGGCCCCAGAAAGTTCTCCACCCAAGATCTTGTAGAATGATGTGGTGTATCCATCTGGGCCAGGGCTTTTGCCCGAAGGCATTGATGAGATTGCCCGTGAAAGTTCCTCAGCCGTAAATGGTTCCTCTAAGGAGGCGAGAGACTGTAATGAGAATCTGGGAAGTGCTGTCCTTGCTAGGTATGCCTTTAGGGTAGAATCAAACAGTGGGGGACCCGATTGAGCTGCGTGTGATGGGAGGATGTACAAACCCATGTAGTATTTGTGGAAGACCAATAGGATCTCCTCAGTTAGTTGTACCCTCTGCCCTTCCGAATTCTAAATCACAGGGACAAACAGGGAAGCCCTTTTGTCCCTGTGCGCCCGGGCCAAGAATTTACCCGGCTTGTTACTCCAGGTGTAAAAAGAGCTCAGGCACAACTGGCGATATCTCTTGTGCCTGTGCTCCATGAGCTGAAGAATTTCGTGCCGCGTTTGCTGGATATCTCTGAGATCCGCCTCTGCCCCCGTAGTTTTGTGTCGCCTCTTGCGTCGCAAGTCGCGCCAAGAGAGACTGCAGTTTGTGTGTAGCCGCTTTTTTAAGTCGAGCACCGTGCTTAATGAGCACCCCTCGCAAAAGACATTTGAGAGCTTCCCATTGGATTTGGGGCGATGTGGGATCTGAGAGATGGTCCGTACTGAACGACTTAACGAGTCATTCAGTAGAGAATCATTCAATTTCCATGAGAAGGGGCTACGCCTATAACTAGGGAGGGCAAAGTCGCAGTGTATCGGGTTATGGTCGGAAAAGACTGCCGTCTCTATCTGTGCGTCTACAACATATTTGAGAAGAGAATGTTGCGGGAAAATCAAGTCTATACGGCTGTATGAGGTATGAGGGAAGGAGAAGAATGTGTAGTCCCTATCATGCAGCATCTTTTTAACTTTGTTGAGGATGTGTAGTGGGATTGAGGTTCTACCCGCCGAGGTGTCAAGATGTGGGTTCATTACTAAGTTGAAATCTCCGCAGAGTATAATGTTCCCTTGAGCGAAGTTTGTGAGGCTGTCAAGGACCTTGGCAAAGAAGGCTAGTTGGCCCGTGTTGGGGGCATAGATATTTGCCAGGGTGTAAAGATGGCCTTGTAATTTAAACCTAACAAAGATCGCTCTAGCATCATCATCCCGAAAGACATCTAGTATTTCAACCGGCAAAGACTTATGGAAAAAAATGGCAACCCCTTTCGTTTTGGACGTAGAGCTACTAGAATGGAACCAGACAGGATAATATTGGTTGCAATATCTTTGAATATGAGATAACAGGTGGGTCTCCTGTAAACACACCACCTGAGATCGCTGTTTATGTAAGAGGTACAGTAATTGTGATCTCTTCTCGGGAACGTTAAACCCCCTTACATTTAAGGAGGTGACCCTAAGATTAGCCATTAAGTAGATGTTCCTGAGCAGGTCTCCAGGGGAACACGAGAGTTAGTCGCCGCCGTGCAAGTTGAACCGACCGTAACAACAAGTACACCAAGAACATTGAATCTAAAATTCTAAATAACCACGGCCCACAGGAATGGGACCAATTAACAAAATAGTGCAGGTAAGTGACTGCTAAGGCCATTTGATGTCTTCACTAGGCCTAAACTATTGGGGGGTAATACTCATCAAACTACAAGAGGTCAGACAAATTAGAATCTGAAGCCAAGGATGCCTGAGCTAGGCAGAGCTTGCAACATTATTGTCAGAAGGCTTGTGATGGGTGATCGACATTGGGATCAGGGCTACATGGGATAGGAGCTGAAGGGGAGAGAGCAGATAAGGATATGGAGGGGGGAGGTTTAGGAGCGGAGAAGGGAAAGAAAGAGAAGAGTGGAAAAAAAAAAAAAAAAAAAGAGGGGGGGGAGGGGAGGGAGGTCCCAATGTCTATCACCTCCAGCCGAGCAGCTTTATTGTCAAAAGTCAGAGGTTAACTATAAAGGATCTTAGAGTCCAGATGAAGTCCTAAGACAGGGTCACTGTCAATTAGACAGGGTCACTCAAAGAACCTGAAGCGTTCCCTGAAGGCCCCCCCTGGTCTCCTCAAAGAGGTGATCCGTTGGGGGAGTTGTTAGAGTGCCATCAGTACCTCAGTCCTGGAGAGCCATTATCGTGCGGAGCCTCATGGTCAGCGGTGAGGGCGCGGATCAGTCCAAGCGTCATCTGAGCTTCTGCGACGTCGACGGGTGCGCTGGGACTTCGGGAGCGCCGAAGGAAGACGTCGGGTTGAAGGACTCGACATCTGCATCCTAGGGAAGGGGGCATCCAGAGAGAGTGCCGCAGACCAGTCCAGTAGAGAGATGTCGGGGAGGTTAAGTGCAGATATGAAGGCTGGAAGGTCTTCAAGGGACCGGAAGATCAGAGTCCTGACCCTCAGTCGTACTTGAAGAGAGGAGGGGTATCCCCATCTATATTGAATATTATGGGACTGGAGAACAGATAGAAGCGACTTAACTGCAGTCCTCATGCGCAACGTGCGCCTGGAGAGATCAGGGAACACTCCCAATCTGACACCCTCAAATTCGACATTCTGCATCAACAGCGCTTTTCTCATGATCTCTTCTTTGATGATATAACGGTGAATCCGGCATATGATGTCTCTAGGTTTTGACTCGTCTTGACTCTGTGGCCGCAATGCCCGGTGGGCCCAGTCAAATTCAATTGTGGTGTCTTCTGGATGACCGAGTATATAATTGAAAACTTTGGTTAGAGTAGGGATTATCTCGGCGGTCCTAACAGATTCAGGCAGACCTCTGATCCTGACATTGTTCCTTCTGCTGCGGTTCTCGAGGTCGTCCATTTGGACAGCCAACTGGGATTGGTGCTTGGTCTGGTCAGAGATGGCAGTCTGCAGGTTCGCAATGGTCAGGTTGGATGATTCTTGAGCCTTCTCCAGGTTCTGTACTTTACATTGAAGAATACTAACTTCTGACTGGACTGGTTTCAATTCCTGTCTCCAGGAATGCTGCAGGTCTTGTGCCAGGAGTTTTAAATTGAGCTTGGTGGGCAGCAAAGACAGCAGCGCCTTCAGCTCTGGGTGGCTCTGTAGGGTGAGCAGAGCGGCCTCTGGGTCAGGAAGGCCAGGGGTTTGTGTCACAGCAGGATCTCTCGCCAACGGGGGGACCATGGTATCTGACCGTGACAATGGGTGTGGGGTGCAACGGGCTGCCTCCCCAAGTGGATGAATTAGGGCTAGACATCCAGGAAGGACTGCGTTGTAGCTGGGCAAGTGTTGAGTTGTCAGGTAACATGGGGGATGACGATGGCGTCAGAGTTACAGGAGACCCCCGTGATTCCATTTCAGGGGGCCCGCCACAACTCCAAGTCACATCAAGGCCAATCCCTGTCTCCGACCGCCGAGAGACATAAATGGCTTCCTTCGGCTTATTAGGCTTAGGCGTCTCATGACCAGGAACTGAGGCCCTGTGGGTTGTGACCCTTAAAGACCGGTGTTGGGGGTCTGTGGAGGTTTCAGAGGAGCTGCCCCTCATCTCATCCAGGTGGAGTTGAGTGGGCCCATTCTGGGCAGTGGTTAAGGGCATGTGTGTCTTGGCTATTGAGCCTAGCAGGGAGTGGTGCACCTCCGATGGGGAGGGTCCCCCCGGTGCGCATGGTCTGGTGCTGTGCCTTCTCTGTGTTGGGGGTTTGCACCCCATAGTCCCCTATCGCCTCCAGTAACAGTTGGGAGGGGGGCTACACTTGAGGGGGATAAAGCCTCTGTCGCCCAGGCCCCTGAAGTGTTGTGGGACAGAGAAGTGTCCTGGCCTGAGAGGCACAATGGTGGGGATAAGTCACTGGGAGGGCTGAGCCCCTCTTCATAAGGGCAAGCAGGTGTCGCCAAGTTTGTAATGTGGGGCCCTCGTTGTCCCGGTGCCGCAGCCCCGACCGCCTCCAACTGACCTGTTGCGCTGTGTCTCGTTGGGCCGACCAGGTTCTCCTGGCTCTCCATCGCTGGAGGATCACACTGTCGGTCCCGTGCTCCGCGTCTCCGCTAGTCCGGCGGGTCACGCGGCTGAGACATCGGCGTCTTCTGCTTGCTGGGCTCAGGCGCAGGGTCACTATGCTGGGAGCCGCGTCGTTTCCCAGCTGGAGCAGGTCGACGCGCCGCAGCAGCAGAGTCCTCTCCTCCCGCGGGCGCCGCAGCCTGGTAAGATGGCACCTGAAGCTCCGGCACGCGGGAAAACTCCCCGTCCTCTTGCAAGCCCTGTAAAGGGGCAAAGAAGTTGGAAATGGGCACTCCAGAGGAAGCAGGCAGAGTCCCAGAAGTGGAGGGACCCTTTTTGGTTCTTTTTTGTCGCATTTTGGCTGCTCGGTGTGGAAGAAAATGCTGGTTCTGCACGGAGCTCAGGTCACACACGTCTTCACTCTTGCATGGTTAGCCACGCCCCCTTGGCTACATTTATTAAACCCAACTACTTTGATTCTTTCCTTCTTGTCCATACATCTCTTTACCCTTTATCCTCACTCTATGCAAGTCTGAGGGATCCAGATAAAGCCTCTAGTCCTAGATCTGCCAAATGGGAATCCATATTTCCATAGATATCAATCAATCTGTACTAATTGGTTGGAATAAAGTTCAGAAATTTATCATTATGGTACTGAGTGGTGGAGAGATTCCTACTTCAGATTAGCACACTCTGCGATCCTCGGCTTTAAAGGGGTTGTCTCGCTACAAAGATCAGCTTTCAACGTGTCGGTATCACTAAATGAAGATGTTTTCCAAATCTATTGCGTTGTTAATTTTTTTTGTTAAGGAGCTACAAGTGATTTTATCACCTTCCTGGCTCTATCTGGTTCCCCAAGTGACCGACCTGTGTACATCTCTCCCTCTGCTGTTTGTTCTATCTGATAGCAGGGAGTGACATCATCTCACAGGTTGTGGTTGCAGCAGCAGCACAGAACTCTGGACAGTGAGAGCTTGTTTATCTGATCTTTCAGACAAAAGTAATCACTGCTGTTTACTTAAATCTTATGCTGTCAGGACCAGGGAAGCATCTGAGTTAATCTAATTGGCAGAAGTCTGAATACACAGAGCTCATATGCTAATTACAGACAGCTTGACCAGGAAGTGACAGAGCAAAGCAGCATTTTTTCATTCATGCATCCTATGAAACTTTGAGATGAGACAACCCCTTTAACATTCCCCTGCACCCAGCATGTCCTTATTGCATTGTGGCATGTCCGAACTGTGACTTACCGTACTCGGGTTTGATTTATGATATTCGGAGTTTACCGTGTACTAGATCTTTCTGGGAAGGGATAATTGGCTTAAAGGATTGCTTTTTATGTTAAAGATCTTGCAAAAACAAGACACTTTGCAATATATGTCTATTAACAGTGTCCTACCTATTCCTAGATATCCCCTCTTGTATGGGCTGCATCAGCTCCTCAGGTTACTATAGCTACAGACCTGTTCAATCTCTCCCGATAGGCTGCCAGCTCTGGTTGCTATAGCTACAGACCTGGCTTCTACTGCAGTCTAGTAGAAGCCAGTAAACACGCCCCTGAATTCAAAGTGAAACCAAGAAAACAGGACTGAGGCGAGATGAATCAATGCAGAGAAAACCCCTATTCTAAACTTAAGATTTCCCTTTTGGCCCAACCTCAACAACTCCTTTTTCATAACATTCCTCAGGACAATATCCAGCAACCCATCATTCATATTATATTGTTAGCAGCCAAAAGGGGTCTCCTAGCTAATTGGTTATCTCCATCTATCCTATCCCCTGATGAAATTTTGCAGATTGTAAAACACTATGCCCATTTGGAGACACTGGACATGCTCCAAACAAAGGAAACTCAGGCTAGAAAATATTTTGAAAAATGGGGTTTATTTATTAGTCCATGTTATTCAGACATTGAAATTCAAAGTTTTATGCAACCCTTTATCCTTACATCATGGTATTTAACTGCTAACCTGCTCACCCCATCTGTTGGTTAATTAGTAATTTAACTTTAATCCACAAAAAATCTTCAATAAATTCGGTATTTCTTTAATCCCCATGTCAGGATTAAGTTGTGGTTGTGGATGACCTTTCTCTGGGACTCTTTTGCGTCCATCTAGGCTTAAAGGGGTTGTCTCACTACAAGGATTGCTTAATGTGTCCATTAACAGTGTCCTACCTATTCCTAGACATCCCCTCTTGTATGGGCTGCATCAGCTCCTCAGGTCGATATAGCTACAGACCTTTTTGATCTATCCTAATAGGCTGCCAGCACTGGTTGCTATAGCTACAGACCTGGCTTCTACCGCAGCCTAGTGGAAGCCAGTAAACACGCCCCTGAATTCAAAGTGAAACCATGAAAACAGGACTGAGGTAAGATGAATCAATGTAGTGAGACAACCCCTTTAAGTCCAATTCTTAGGGCTTCACACAACATTTTCTGACGTGTAAATTTACTCTTCAAAATCATCTTCAAATCTGCTTATAAAAACGCTTGATTAGAGGCGTATTTCGAAGCATATTTTGGGGATTTTACAAGTGAAAAACGCCTCAAAAATTTAGGTTACTTATTTTTACGGCCGTAATTGCATCCAAAAAATGTCTCGCAACTACGCTTGCGAAATACGCTTCATGTGAACGACAAGGAGTATTTTACATTATAGTCAATGAAGGAAGCTGGTCAGAGGCTGATTTTGGACTGTTTTTCAGCACGTAAAACACACTAAAACGGCCCAAAAAAGGCTGTGTGAACATACCCTTAGACCTTAAGGGTTTAAAGAGAACCTGTCATACAGGTTATGCCTTCTTTGCTGAGGACAGCAAAAGCTAGTGACAGACCTGCCGTTTCCAGCGTGATGTCCCTTAGGATATGTTCACACGACGTATTGCGGCGCGTACTGTACCAGCGCGTACTTCTAAAGTGCAGGGAGGATAGCGGACCCATTCACTTCTATTATCAATGGTGCATAAACATCGGGAAGACAGGCGTAATTCATAGCTCTCTATGACAACTATGGATTACAGTAATTGCAGGGTGCATTTCGGGCGTATTGCAGTGCAATTACGCCGTGTGATTATACCCTAATTCTGTAAGATGTTGTAGTTTCAAAGCATTTATTACTCAAATCTGGCAGTTCCCAGCCTGTTCTGACATAGATTAGTCCAGTTTATTCATGAGCTGGTGTTAGCCCCACCCACCAGAGGCTAGGCCCGCCCACATGACAGTTATTCACATTCCTACCTATTCACAGTAATAACAGTTAATCAGTTGTGAGTGGACGTGGCTAACACCTGCTCATAAATAAGCTGGACTCTATTCTGGCTGAAAACTACCAGTATTGAGCATTACATGCTCTGAAACTACTGCATTTTAGGGTATGTTCACACAGCATGTTGAGTCTGTGTGAACATACGCTTTTAGATACATGTTTGGATCCATCTGTTGGACCCTAAACGGACCCAACATACGCATCTAACAATGTGCAATGTGATTTACATTGCTTTTACTTTGAAACACGCATTGGTGTTCACATGAGTAATTGCCGATGAGTGTTACATTGCGTCTTTCGGATCCGGTCCAAGAATTGACATGTCAATTCTTAGTCCGAAAGACGCAGCAGGAGCCCTATAATAAACTATAGGGTGCGATCCTGCTGCATCCAAACACACAGCTGCATGTTGGATACGTGTTGGATCCATTTAGGATCCGATCGACGCTGCATTTTTTTATGCGATTTTCGGATCCAAAATCCAATCCTAAAACACCGTGTGAACAACCCCTTATAGATTAAGGGACACAGCGCTGGGAACAGCATGTCTGTCACTAGCTTTTGCTGTCCTTAGAAAGGGGAGCATCACCTATGTGACAGGTTCCCTTTAAACATGGCAGACCTGGAGGCCATTATTTGGTCTCTGGCTGCCCTGGTGCCCATGTACGACAAAGGGAGCCCCCTTCCTTTGTCATTCACCTAGATCCCCCAACTGATCATGGCATCTAAGCGATAAACCAGCACCTTTACATTACAGCCTGCTCCCACCGTGGATGGTGCTGGCACAGCCTCTGACCCTGCTCTATCCAAGTATCGTACACAGTGCCTGGTCTGGGAGAGTTGGCAAGTGTGCCATGCCAGCGGCAATACAGAGATGCCCAGGGTGGACCACCCCCAGCTAGCTAGGCTGGTGTCCAACCTTTTTCCTATTACTGCTTAGAAACTTAAAGCAGCGATTTCATTGGTTGCTATGGGTAACTGCTCCTTTCTGAAGAGAAAATTTGCCAAAAACTAGTGCACTGGGAAAGCAGTGCGGTTGCCCATAGCAACCAGAGTCTTCAAATACATTTTGTAAACTGAAAGCAGTGTTCTGGTCGGTTGCTACGGGCAGCGTCTTCTCGTTTGCCGAGCACTAGTTTTGATACATCTTCGCTCTTGGTTTTTATCTCAGGCCTCCTATCTTCTTTCAGATCTGGCCGAACTAAATTATATGACCTAGAAAATAGCACATCTCAGGTTCCCTTTCCCTATAGAACATGTGGCTTACATACGAGTGTCCTCTAATTCTGAGGATTTACTGACAGCTTCCTAATTCTGCAGTTCGCTGTAGTGCAACATAATTTGCTTTGTGAAATAAGTCCTCTGGTTAATTAACCAAAGAGATAATCATGGTTAGGCTAGTGCCATATACATTGGGCCTTATGTACGAAAACGGTCAAGCAGTAAGACTGTCCTTGTGCCCATAGCAACCAATCAGAGCTCATAGTAACCAGAGCTTATAGCAACCAGAGTCCATAGCAACCCATCAGAACCAATAGCAACCAATTAGGGCTCATAGCAACCAATCAGAGCTCATATTAACCAATCAGAGCCCATAGCAACCAATCAGAGCTTATAGCAATCAGAACCCAAAGCAACCAATCCGAGCTCATCACAACCAATCAGAGCCATAGCAACTAATCAGAGCCCATAGCAACTAATCAGAGCCTTTAGCGGCCAATCAGAGCTGAGCTCATAGCAACCAATCAGAGTTCGGCTTAAATTTCATATAAAGCTCTGGAAAATTGAAAGCTGAGCTCTGTCTGGTTGCTATGGGCAACACAGACATTATTAGGCCATGTTCAGACGGCTTATTCAAGCCGTAATTGCGAGCCGGATCGCGCTCGCAATTCCGGCTTGAATAAGGGGCGGGGCGGGGGCGCTGCCCGTCGGCCCCATAGACTTGCATTATCCACGGCGCGTATTGCGCCTGGATAATGTGCATGTCACTTTCTCCCCGCCCGGCGGATTCGCCGAGCAGAAAGGAGCGACGGAATCCATAGTTCTCTATGAGAACAGTGGATTACCGTAATTACTGCGACGGATTGGGGCCGTACTGCAGCGCAAATCCGGCGCGCAGTACGGCTCCAATCCGCGGCAAAATAAGCCGTGTAAACACGGCCTTAGAGTACATTCACCCGGCTGATTTGGACGCTGAATTATCACACGGTTTTGCAGCGCCGCTTCAGACAAGGTTTTGGACAAGGTTTTCAGCACTGTTTTCACCCATTCAAATTAATAGCCAGGGCAAAAACCGCACCGCAAAATGCTCCAAACGCACCAAGGAATGTGTCTAAAAACGCACCGAGGTTTTTGATCAGGTTTTGACGCTTTCCATTGATTTCTATGGGGATTTTCAGCACTGAAAACGCTTCAAGAATTGACATGACATTTCCTTTTCAGCGCCCAAAACAGCTTCCAAAGAAGCACCTAAAACGCACTTAAAACCCTCGTCATGTCTGAACTGCAAGGCTGTTTTACATAGGATTCAATGAAAATAAACTGGGGACGTTTTGTAGGCTTTTTTGATGCGGTTTTGTGAGCGGAAACACTCCGAAAACAGCGTATAAAACAGCCGTGTGAACATACTCTCTTAGTGCTAGACATAAGGCCTATTGTTTTTGTGTTTCTTTTGGTGCGTATTTTAGCAGTCATATCCGCCTGCTCTACAAAAACTGGGGAACATTTAGGCCCGGTTCACATGGCTTATTGCGGGGACGGATTTCGCCCCGCAATTACACCGGCAGCCGTGCAGCGAGGGGGGGGTGCGGGGGGCCGGCAGCTCGCCGGCCCCATAGACAGTCATTATCTACAGCGCGTACGCGCTGTAAATAATTCACATGTCACTTTCTCGCCGAGCGGCGAGGAGAGACGGAGTCCATAGTTCTCTATGAGAACTGTGGATTACCGAAGTTACTGGGACAGATTGGAGCCGTACTGCAGCGCAAATCCGGCGCACAGTACGGCTCCAATCCGCGCCCAAATAAGCCGTGTGAACATGGCCTTATTATGGCAGTTTGCACCAAAATACTGTGTACATGCTTTACGCCACGTTGATTATGTGTTTTAGACACTTTCCATGCACTTCTGCGCCTGAAATAGACGAGGCCTTGTTAAAAGTGCCTGGCTTTGTGTGAAAAATGGGCTTGACATGCGATGCTGTGCACCAAAATGTTACTGCAATCGATGGCACAAACTAAACCAACTAATAAATGGTATAAAATTAGACTACACGGTTTAAAAATGTGACAGATTTACCAACACAAAGGTGACCACAATGTAAGATTAACTAGTCTAAGTTCACAACGTCTAAGTATTAGACTCTTAGGGCCTCATGTATGAAAACTGTCTAGGTCTAAGACTTTCTTTGTTGCCCATAGCAACCAATCAGAGCTCATAGCAACCAATCACAGCTCATAGCAACCAGTCAGTGCTCTCTTTTCATTTTTTTCAGGGCACTATATAAAATGAAAGGTGGCTCTGATTGGTTGCTGTGGGCTCTGATTAGTTTCTATGGGCTCTGGTTGCTATGGGCAAGAAAGTCTTACCCCTAGAAAGTTTTCACACATAAGGCCCTTACACCATTGTCTGATCACCACAATATAGCCAGATTAAGAGTCCATATTACAGCCACAACAATGGGACCCTCGTAATGAACGGGGTGTTTAGATTTCCAGAGGGTGTTATGATGCTCACTAGAACCATAGGTGTCGAATCAGGGGCATAACAAGAGAAGGCTGCGCCCCATGGAGGGAGATTGGAAGGGAACCTAATGCACATTTCTGCCCAGGGGCCCATAATAGTGTTCAGCCGGCCCTGGTTCTCATGGTCGTCGTCTTTTGCTTTTTCCTTGCTTTGTACTTTTTCTGAGTTACTTTTCTTTATTAACATGCCATCCTGCTCAGTGGTTGCTATAGGAACTACCAAGGATGCCAAGTTGGACGGGTACATTTTTAGTGGCTCTTCACTATCAGGCTTTTTTTATACACACATAGGTGTGAGTCACCCTGCAGCATCTTGTATTACTACTGCAGTCTACCGAATGGAACAACTAGTACACAGGGCGTCCGCACATGGAGGCAGCAGTCATTTCATTTCACAACTCATGATAATGTAGTTGTTACACTAGGAACCAGTAATCAGTATCAAAGGCACCACGGCCTAGGGACATCATCTTCTGGTGCAGACGATTCTACTCAACATTCATAAATTTCCTTTATATTCACAATTAAACAATGTAATAAGGGTATGTTCAGACGGCGCATTGTGGCGCGCACAGGTACGTGCCACAATACGCGCTGTTGAAAGTACGCACTAACCAGCGCATACTTTCAACACGACACAGCTCCCTGCCCCATATTCTTTGTATTTCCCGGCACATAAGGAGAAGCGACAGGTCACAATTTTATGGACGCACAGTACGCTCCAGGTAATACAATCGTACAATCACTGTTTTCTGAACGACGACCGTGATTTCACACAGCACTCAAAGAGTGGCTGTACTTGTTAATTGACTTTAACCTTAGGGTATGTACACACGGCGTAATTGCGGGGCATACAGTGGTATATATATATATATATATATATATATATATATATATATATAAATCTGGTGTATATAGACTCCCTGTATAGGGAGCTTTAGGGCTCGTTCACACGGCTGATTTCGGCACTGATTTCAGACGTACTGCGCGCCGTATTTGCGCTGCAGTACGGCTGAAATCCGTCTCTGTCATTACGGTAATCCACAGTTCTCAGAGAACTATGGATTCCGTCTCCTCTCCCTGCTCGGCGAATACGCCGGGCGGGGAGAAAGTGACATGTCAATTATTTACGGCATGTATGTGCCGTGAATAATGCACGTCTATGGGGCCGGCGAGCTGCCGGCCCCCCGCCCCGCCCCCGCTGCACGGCAGCCGGCGTAATTGCGGGGCGAAATCTGTCCCCGAAATTACGTCCGCAATAAGCAGTGTGAACTAGCCCTTAAGCTTATAGATATAAATTTACAGTAGTTTAGACCCATTGGACAGCTCATTGCAACACTTGGTCTATTCTGGGAAGCTTGCATATTTTGAAGGCTTATATTTGGATAAAAGGTTTACCTATACTTCACCTCTTTTTTTTCTATCCTGCCAAGTTTTTATCCTCTGATGAACCCCTGTTGGAGATGACGGGGGAAAACGCGTTGGAATTCAGAATATAATTCTTTCTGGGATTTAGATTTGCAAGCCTAAGACTGTTGTAGGGTCTGTATACTATAGGGAGTACCAGGGATATAGCTATACAGGGCCGCCCTTGTTGCAGCAATTACTCCATGAGCTACATAAGGGTTTAACTAGGGACCAGTAAGGGAGAGTAACAGCATATACATAATCTCCACTTCTCTTGCTTTATATAGCAAAAGTTTGAAAAACAAAGAAAAAAAAGAAATTAAAATGAACACAAGTCAATATGCAACCTGGTGGACATCTAACCGTGAGTAACCAATTCTTGCTTATTCCCATATGTGCTCACTCTACATTCTTTGGATGACACCTGAGCTTTTGTGATCCTTTGCCTAGTGTACTATTGTGGTGCTGTGGCCACTCTGGAGAATACTGTCAATAAGACATGCTTTTTAGAATATTTTATTTTAAATGATATCATTTTAACTACAGATTACTCATTAGTGAATATTTTTTGAAATTTTGAGGATATGTAATACAAATTCTGTGAGATCTCCATGCCCTACCAGCAGGGCCATGTTTTCCATTGGGCACACTAGGCAGTTGCACGGGGGCCCCACAAGTAGAGGGGCCCCGAGTGGTGTGTGTATGTCACAGGAAACATACCCTGGCTCCCTTGGTTGGCTTTGCTTATTTAACTGTTTGTGTGTTTTTAGGATATGCAAACCGAAAAAAACCATGGTGGAGAAGGGAGCCAAAGGCTCCCTGCCCTGCCAAATAGTCTTGTAGGCTGCCGGTCTGCAGACATAAGTCGCGTGATATTATGGGTTTGCTTGTGGTGGGGGAGGGTTCAAGGCATGGTCAAGTGTGATAACCTATATGTGGACAGAGTCCACTGCAGTGCTATTCCCAGGGGCCCATAATTCTGTTGAGATGGCTCTGCCTACCAGTCATGACCGGAGCTTGCTCCAGTTCCGGCCAGTTAAAACCCCTAGATTCCAAGGTCAATCGTGACCACGGCAGCTAAGGAAAAGACAGAGGGAGGGGACTCCATCTGTCTCCATTGGCACCCCCACAACATGATTGTGAGGTGCCGATGGCTTTTATGGCAACCAGGAAGCCTACAAAGGCTTCTGGGTTTCCTGTGATGCCACTATACCCGGCCGTGCCCAGAGTGCACTGCCGGGCATCTTGATTGAATGCTACAATACAGAGCAGTACAGTAATGTATTGCTATGTATTGTAGCAACGATCCTATAGATCGCCGAGTCACGTCCCCTATGGGGACAAAAAAAAATAGTGAGTAAAAAATAAATTAAAATGAAAAAAAGTAAAAAAACAACAAAAAACACAAGCATAAATAAAACAAGTACACCCCTCTTTCCCCATTACAAATGGAAATTGTCCCAAAAAAGATAAAAAATAAAAAGTATATTTAGTATCACTGTGTGCAAAACAACCTAGCCTATAAATCTGTCACCTTATTTAACCCATATGATGAATTCAGAAAACGAATAAAAAATTTAAAAAAATGACAGAATGGCGAGTTTTGGTCATCCTGCAGCACATTAAATAGAATAGAAAGCGATCAAAAAGTCATATAAACGCCAAAGTGGTACCAATGAAAACATCAGTTCATCCCGCAAAAATAAGAGCCCTTACATAACTTTTTAAAATTTTTCTGTATACAGAGCTAACATGACATACCGCACAGTGAAAAAAAAAATAAAAAAACACCATCAGGATTGCTGTATTTTGTTCATCCCACCTTGCAAAAACATTGATAAAAAGTAATCAAAGCATCTTATAAACGCCAAGATGAAACCAATGAAAACATCAACTCATCCCACAGAAAACAAGCCCTAATACAGCTCCATGTACAGAAAAATCAAAGGTTATGGCTGTCAGACTATGATGACATAAAAACACAATTTTTTACAAACTAATTTCTATTGTGTAAAAGTAATAAAACATAAAAAAAATATAAATTATTGTAATTGTACTGACTGCATAGTAAAGTGATTACATCATTTATACCGCACGGAGCACGCTGTATAAATGAAGCCCAAAAAACAAATGCTGGAACTGCTGTTTTTTCCCCATTTTTACAGTTTTAGAGTATTTAATGCTCAAATCAGCAGTTTTCAGCCACAAAAGAGTCAGAGTCAATTTTTTCAAACCCCGCCCATCTGAGGCTAGCCCCGCCCACCTCAACTGATTACCTACTACTTTGAATAGGTAGAAACATGTGAATAACTGTCAGTGGGCGGGGCTAGCATTTGGTGGTGGGGCTAACACCTGCTCATGAATAAGATTTGAGCATTAAATACTAGCTTGTGCTGACCTCAGCAAGGGGGGCATAAACTATGTGACAGGTTCTCTTAAAGAGGTGTAGTTGACAAAATGAGGTTTGTTTTTTTAGGGGTGTTAATTAAGTTTTAGCACCTTAAAGAGAACCTGTCACATAGTTTATGCCCCCCTTGCTGAGGACAGCACAAGCTAGTGTCAGACCTGCTGTTCCCAGCGCTGTGTCCCTTATTCTGTAAGATGCTGTAGTTTTAGAGTATTTAATGCTCACATCTGGCTGTTTGTAGCCAGAATAGAGTCCAGCTTATGCATGAGCAGGTGCTAGCTCCGCCCTCCCACAGTTAGCGCCGCCCACATGACAGTTATTTACCTGTTTTTACCTATTCAATGTGATAGGTTAATCAGTTGTGAGGTGGGCGGGGCTAGCTTCAGCTGGGTGGGTCATGGATTAAACTGACTTTTCTGGCTGGAAACTGTCAGATTAAGGCATTAAATACTCTAAAAATACAGCATCTTACAGAATAAGGGACACAGCGCTGGAAACAGCAGGTTTGACACTGGCTTGTGCTGTCCTCAGCAAGGGGGGCATAATCTATGTGACAGGTTTTCTTTAAGGTATCCTCAAACCTGAAATGGCGCATAAAGATGATCCCAATGAAAAGGAGACCCTAAACTCCAGTAGGTGCTCCTTCTACTCAGATTTCTGGTCGAATCAAAAAGCGGACTAGGGCCGTCTATGGGAAATCTCTAAAAATGGCAGAGTTAGGGGAATCTATGTTGAGTTGCATTTTCTTAGTAACATCTCCTGTGTTTTAGTGAATAATGGATAAAAATTGGAAATCTGCAACAAAAAAAGTGAATTTTTTAAATTTCCACTTTGCTTTTATTTCAGTGAAACACATAGAGGGTTAACAAACGTTCTACATGCCATATCGAATATCTGTGTTGCAAAATTTCTCAAAAATGTGAAAAATCGCTACTAAATTTAAGCCCCATACCGTCATAAAAATAAAAAAAAAATTTAAAAAATTATGCCAACATAAAGTAGACAGAGGTAGTGTAGATGCTAGTTATAAGCGAATGTTTAGTTTGACTCGTGCATCTGTGCCGATATATGGGTTTTTCGCAGAGGGTGGTGGTAGAGTAAGGGCACGCTAACTTTGCCCGAAACGCGTTAGCAGGAAATCTCCTCTTTGTGTCTCACATTTTTCCACCTTTCGCATTGATCATTTTGTGAGTGTTTGTTTTTATTGGTCTTCAATAAATTTTGGATATTTTACATGCACTGGACTGTGTGTGCTGGATACTTCCCTGCTCATATCAGTAGAAATTATTGACACTAAAATAATTATGGCCCAACAGGAAGGAGATAGCTGTGATAATATATTGCTTTAGATGATCGCTATATATAGTATACTTATTTAATTGTTGCTCTAATGCCACAATAACTCTGTCATGCAGAACAGCTGTATACAGTGCCGAAATGTCACATGTAACCCAAATGCAACTATCCTGCCATTTAATCTCCCCCATAGCCCGCAATACATCCGCTGAGTCTTGCATGTAGCTAGGTGACCTGAAAACCAATGGTTGGAGATGTTTATTTAGCCAAATTCCCAGCTTCTTAAAAATTGATCCAATACCTAAGAGGTCTAGTCGAAAAAAACCGGATTGAATGTAAATTATATTTAATAGTGGTAGAACCCCTTTACCAGCCCCTGTGATACAATCTTATAACTTGAATCTGGACATAAAACGGTTCTGCAATAAATACAATAATTCAATGGCAATTGGCGTTTTGGACAGTTTAACAATGCATGAGAACCAGGCCTCAGAGTAATCAATCCTCTGATGAATTATTAACCCCTTCCCAACATGGGACGTATGCATATGTCCTAGCAGGAAGTGCATTCCCGCAAATGGACGTATCCAGGTACATCTTATCCATTGGGCACATTAGGCAGTTGCCCGGAGGGCCCCCCAAGCATACAGGCCCCAGGTGGTGTATGCTTGTCCCAGGAATACAAGAAACATACCCTAGATCCCTTGGTTGGCTTTGCTTATTTAACGTTTTTGTGTTTTTAGGATATGCAAACAGTTAAAAACCATGGTGGAGAGGGAAACCAAAGGCTCCCTGCCTTGCCTATTAGTCTTGTCAGGCTGCTGGTGTCCAGACATAAGTGGCGTGATAATATGGGTGTCCTTGGGAGGAGGGGCTCAAGGCAAAAAAAAAGTGTAAAGAAGTGAAACAAACACAAAAATTAAAATAAAAACACGTACACCGTCCCAAAAAAGATCAAAAATAAATGAAGTACCCATATTTGGTATGGCTGTGTGCGTAACGACCCACCCTATAAATATGTCACATTAATTAACCTGTATAATAAACACTGTGAAAAAAACAAAAAACCCAAAGAATTGCAATTTTTGTTCATCCCGCAGCACATAAAATGGAATAAAAAGTGATCAAAAACTCATGTAAACGCCAAAGTTAAACCAATTAAAATGTCAGTTCATCCCGCAAAAAAAAAGTCCTTACACGTCTCTGTATACGTAAAAATAAAAAAGGTATGGCTCTCAGAAAATAGTGATGCATAAAAATTGTTTTAACACAATAAAAACACTTTTTTTTTTTTTTTTTTTTTTTTAAAGTGCTTCAACATAAAAAAAAAACTATATAAATTGGGTATCGCCGTAATCATATCGACCCAGAGAGTAAAGCTAACTTGTCTTGGATACTG
Organism: Phyllomedusa bahiana; assembly: GCA_025379985.1. Lineage (NCBI taxonomy): Eukaryota > Metazoa > Chordata > Amphibia > Anura > Hylidae > Phyllomedusa > Phyllomedusa bahiana. The sequence goes on along the minus strand of JAODAL010018666.1, from coordinate 37,385 downwards.
CACAGTGAGCGCTGTTAAAATAAAAATAAAAAAACACTACTAGGATTGCAGTATTTTCTTCACCCTGCCTTCCAAAAAACGGATTTAAAACTGATCTAAAAGCCTTGTCCCCCAAAAAATGATTACAATAAAAACGTCAACTCATCCTGCAAAAAACAAGCCCCTACACAGCTCCATACACAGAAAAATAAAAAAGTTATGGCTGACAGACTATGGCGATCCAAAAACGTGTTTTCCCTTTTGAATAAAAGTATTTTTATTGTATAAAAGCAGTAAAACATAAAATATACAAATTTGGTATTGCTGTAATCATATCGACCTGCTGAGTAAAGCTAGCATGTCATTTATACCGCATGGTGACCGCTGTAAAAAAATAAAATTAAAAAAACACTACCAGGAATGCTGTATTTTGTTCAAAATGTCTCACAATTACCTTAATAAAGAGATTTAATCATCACAGGCACCCCATAATGATACTAATAAAAACTTCAGCTCATCCCGCAAAAAACAAGCCCATAATCAGCTCCGTATACAGAATAATGAAAAAGTTATGGCTGTCAGAATAGGACAACATAAAAACGCAATTTTTTATAGACCTAGTTCTATTGTGTAAAAGTAATAAAACATAAAAAAAACTATATAAAATGTATATCATTGCAATTGTACCAACCCCCATAGTGAAGTTATCCAGTCATTTACACTGCATGGCGAATGCTGTAAAAATGAAGCCCAAAAAACAAATGGCGGAACTGTGCTTCCCCCTCCCCCCCATTTTCATGGCCCAATACTAAAAAAAACTATGGAACACCTGTGCGCCCAAAATGCACAATACACCCCTAGAGGAGATCCCTGAGGTTTGTTGAAACCAAAATGGGGTGACTTCTGGAAGGTTTCACCTGTTCTGGTACTTTGAGGGCTTTGCAAATGCGACATGGGCCCCACCAAAATCTGCGTTCCAAAAGCCAGATAGCGCGCCCTCCCGTGTAGCCCCCTGCCATGCGCCCAAACAGCAGTTACACCCACATATAGGGTATTGCTGAACTTGGAAGAAATTGCGTAACAAAATTTGAGATGCTTTTTTTTCCAGGATTCTTTGTGAAAATTCAACATTTTCAGCTAAAATTGCAGATTGTTGGAAAAAAAATTATTTAAATTTTCCCAGCCTAACGCTAAAATTTTTTATGAAACACGTGTGGGGTCGATATACTCACTTCACCCCGGGGTCTATTCCTTACGGGGTGTAGTTTCCAATATGCGGTCTTTTTAGGTGAGTTTATTAAGTTTTCGCCACTTAGGGCGTCTGCGAACCTGAAATGGCGCCTAAATAAAATCGTAATGAAAATGAGACCCCAGAGTCCGGTAGGTGCTCCTCCTATTCTGGGGCTTATGGTTGAGCCAAATAGTGCACTAGGGCCACATATGAGATATCTCTGAAAACAGCAGACCTGGGGGAATTGATATTAAGATGCATTTCCCAGATCACATTTATCGTATTCTTATGAATAATAGCTAAAAATTTAAAATCTGAAAAAAAATGTGACATTTTGAAACTTCACCTCCACTTTGCTTTAATTCCTGTGAAACACCTAATGGGTTAATAAACTTCCTAAATGCTGTTTTGAACACTTTAAGGGGTGTAGTTTCTTAGATGGAGTCATTTATGGGGGTATCTAACATACAGGCCAATCAAAATCACATCAGAGCTGGACTGGTCCCTAAAAAAGTGTATATTGCAAATTTTCTTGAAAATTTGAAAATTACTACCACATTTCTAAGCCCCCTAATGTCGTAAAAAAAAAAAAAGACATTTTAGAAAAATGATGCCAACCTAGCATACGGTAGATGCTAGTTATAAACTATTTTGAATGGAATAACTCTTACATGCGGAAATTTTTTAAGTTTGAAAATGCTAAATTTTTCACGATACTTTGATATTTTTCACAAATAAACAAGGACTTTTTGGACCAAAATTTCATACGATCTTAAAGCACAATGTGTCACGAGAAAACATCCTCTGAATTACATGGATGGGTAAAAGTGTCAAAAAGTTATTCTCACATAAAGTGACATATGTCAGATTTCAAAAATGGGGATCTGTCAGAGGTGCCAAAACTGGCTCTGGCGGTAAGGGGTTGTCTCACTACATTGATTCTTCTTACGTCAGTTCTGTTTTCTTGGTTTCACTTTGAATTCAGGGGCGTGTTTACTGGCTTCCACTAGGCTGCAGTAGAAGCCAGGTCTGTAGCTTTAGCAACCAGTGCTGGCAGCCTATCAGGAGAGATCAAACAGGTCTGTAGCTATAGCAACCAGTGCCGGCAGCCTATCATGAGAGATTGAACAGGTCTGTAGCTATAGCGACCGGAGGAGCTGATGCAGCCCATACAAGAGGGGATATCTCAGAATAGGTAGGACACTGTTAATGGACACATATTGCAAAGTGACTTGTTTTTGCAAGATCTGTAACATAAAAAGCAATCCTTGTAGTGAGACAACCCCTTTAATGGCAGCAATGGCTCTGCAAGTAATTTGTAGACCTAGTGGTGTTTCAGGGTACAAGTCCAGTCAAGCACCACAAGCACAGCTTATATTACATGTCAAAAGTATGTGGACAAGTGTATGTTAAACCAGAATCCTAAAACCTGGCCTAAGCTTCCTTCCACCCCAACCATTGCTGAAGATGCTGCTATGCTTCAGGGGGACCTGGCGCCTTGAATAACGCACTTTTGAGTTCTAACTCCTCTTCCAGAGCTTTCGCTCCTCAACGTAAAGCTAGATCAGTGGTCGTGTCTAATGCAGCACAGCTCTTGTAACACACAAATATGCTCAACCTAAATCTCCAAAAGGTGCAACCTTGTGCCACGATAGGAGTCGCTAAGTCATTCTAATGTTTATCAATGGCGATTAGAGGAATGTAACCTTGTGTTTAATCAGTTGTAAGCTAGACCACCACAGGATACTTCATCAATATAAGGCCTTATTTCTTCTCACTGAGCACCCGCCATCCACTACGAGTGCTCGGCACCATTATTTCTTCTACATTACCACTTCACAGGTGTCAAATAATAAGACAGAATACCATGGGCCATGTGAGAAGACCTTCTTTCTTTCACTTAAAGGTGTTTTCTCACCACCATGATTTAGGTTTAACATGTAGTTAAAGGGGATGTATCGCTTCCTCAGTTCGGCTGTTCTCATGAAGCTTGATTTTCTCAGTTCCTGAAATCCAGGGGTGTTTCTTCTCCTCCCAGCTGGGTGTTTCTTAACTGAAGGGGGATAACATCACCCCCCCCCTTCACTGTTCATGCTCGCTCCCGAGTCAGTGTGTTCAACCCCCCCCCCCTCCACATGTCACTGTGTCGTTCCTCTCCTTTTGCAGTCTTATTTTGTAAGAGCTGTTTACATACCACAGGCCTTCTATGAACTCAGAACACTGATCTCTTCTCCTCTCACAGCTGGAGGTTTGTTACAGTTGAATCCAGTCTTCTACGAACTCCTCCAGAGCACAGATCCGTCTCCCTTCTATGTTTAGGCACCGAGGCACAATTCTGCTGTTTACTGATTGTAGAAGCAGCTTCAGTGTCACTGAGGAGCTGGTGGCTGTACAGAGTGAAATTGTTGCCGGCCCCTTATTCAGAGTGAGAGAGGCAGCAATGCTCGCTCCCGTGAATACGAACGGGGGCCAGGCAGAATGTAAATTAGTAGAACCGGCAGTAGAAATGCAAGGAGGTGGAATCCGACCGGCACTGGGGAACAGTGTTTACACAAAATAAAGATAAGGCAGACTGTGAAAACAAGACAGCTTTGCAAATGACATCCAATTTCAAAGTTGCTTGTTTTCACTGTCCCCTTATTCTGAAGACCATTTAATGAAATTATACAACCCCGTTAAAGATAAATGAAGGCTTTTGCCAAGTACATTGCTGGTTTGATTTTGCTTTGGTTAGGCGATCAAGAAGATTTTATCTCCTTTTAGAGTACACAGGTTTTTCTGGTTACTGACCATGTCTCTGTCCTCTGGCTCTTACCTGATAGAATGAAGCTGCCGTCAGTCAATTCGGCCATGATGAGTCACTCCTTGGAGAACCTTATCTCTAACAACAGAGTTTATTTACCTAACTAAATGACAAGCTTTCAGTACTGTACAGTACACTGTATAAACCTCCTGCAGTTATGTCACTGTGAGGGTATGTTCACACAATGGATATGGACACTGAATTGGACACCGCTGAATCCGGCTCAGAATCAGCGTCCAATCTGATTGTAAAACGCCTCCCATTGACTCCAATGTAAAATTCATGTCGTTGATTTTACTCACTTATTTTTTGTGCTTATTGTAAGCATGGAAAAATAAGTGACATGTGGATTCTTTGTGGCGGATTCCGCACCTCCCATATAGTACATAAGGCGAAAATTCTGCTTCTAAAAGCCAGTGTCATATCCCCGTCTGAAATCCACACTTACAAGCGCAGATTTTCCAAAGGACCCGTCGCGGATTTTAAAATGACAATACGACACGGATTTTCCGATAGCAATACGACGCGGATTTTCCGATAGCAATACGACGCGGATTTTCAGAAGCATCATGTGAACATACCTTCACAGGAATAGCTAGGAACAGCAGAGGCCGATAGGCCAATCACTGCTATAGCCCAACCACAGCCTGGCCAGGTAGTGCAAGCCTAAAGCTGGATGAGGCTATATGAAACTGCACATCAAGAAACCCTTTTTAACCCCTTAATGACCTTGGGCGTATCAGTACGTCCCAGGGCCGCTAAGGGGCTTTGCAGGGGGATCGCTCCGTGCCCCCCCCCGCACAGCCGGCGGGTGTTAGCGGCAAATCGCCGCCATCACCCGGCAGTAACAGCGCCGGCGGGTGGCTCCGCCCGCTGGCGCTGTTTTACCCATCAGACACCGCGGCAAAGATGGATTTCTGCCTGGTCAATTCATTGTAATTGATGTTGGAGCAAATGTACGTTACCGTGTCCGACACATGAGCAGATCTTACACTGATCCCGAATATAGTTTTGTGCTCCCATCACAGCTCACTTACCATTACACTCACCTAACATTACATCATTATAGACAGTAAAAAGTAGGAACCAAATATAAAGATGGGGAATAATATTGTCAGGAATCATTCGCCACTGGATGGAATATATGACATCAGAGTCCGGAGCCGCAGCTGTTATCAGGATCCCTGCACATGATGGATCCAGTGTCCCTATGAAGCAGATGAGGATCCCTGCACATGATGGATCCAGTGTCCCTATGAAGCAGATGAGGATCCCTGCACATGATGGATCCAGTGTCCTAATGAAGCAGATGAGGATCCCTGCACATGATGGATCCAGCGTCCCTATGAAGCAGATGAGGATCCCTGCACATGATGAATCCAGTGTCCTCATAAAGCAGATGAGGATCCCTGCACATGATGGATCCAGTGTCCCTATGAAGCAGATGAGGATCCCTGCACATGATGGATCCAGTGTCCTCATGAAGCAGATGAGGATCCCTGCACATGATGGATCCAGTGTCCTCATGAAGCAGATGAGGATCCCTGCACATGATGGTTCCAGTGTCCTCATGAAGCAGATGAGGATCCCTACACATGATGGATCCAGTGTCCCTATGAAGCAGATGAGGATCCCTACACATGATGGATCCAGTGTCCGCATGAAGCAGATGAGGATCCCTGCACATGAGGGTTCCAGTGTCCTCATGAAGCAGATGTGGATCCCTGCACATGACGGATCCAGTGTCCCTATGAAGCTGATGAGGATCCCTGCACATGACGGTTCCAGTGTCCTCATGAAGCAGATGAGGATCCCTGCACATGACGGTTCCAGTGTCCTCATGAAGCAGATGAGGATCCCTGGACATGACGGATCCAGTGTCCTCATGAAGCAGATGAGGATACCTACACATGATGGATCCAGTGTCCCTATGAAGCAGATGAGGATCCCTGCACATGATGGATCCAGTGTCCCTATGAAGCAGATGAAGATCCCTGCACATGATGGACCCAGTGTCTCTATGAAGCAGATGAGGATCCCTGCACATGATGGATCCAGTGTCCCTATGAAGCAGATAAGGAATCCACAAATGACGACAGAAATGACCTGGAACATTCTGCAGATTTCTGTAAAGAGTAGATCCATTATGGGATCTCATCTATGGATTTGTGGGAAAAAGTAACTACAAATGAACCGAGACTAAAGAAATATTCACAGGCAGCAGAAATGTTGTAGAAATTGATAATCAGTTCTTTTCATCAGAATAGGGAGGTTTCTGCAGCAGCAATGGATTTCCACAAGTCTCACCAGATGATTAGAACAGTCACAGAAACATCTCCAAGAAACCAGCCCTACCTGGGCTGGATATAAGATCATCTCTCCCCCTGTCAGCGCCATAACCTTCACTTCCTTCATAAAGCTTTAAGATGTTGTATCTGGAGCTTCATCAGAAGAAGTGGTTTTGGCACAGGCGGCAGCAAAGGTTGGAGTGGAGACAGGTAGACATGCAATCCTGATGGAAGCTATGGGAGCATGGAAGTACAGTGACCTGCTCCCCTATCTCATACTCTGTCATGCAGATGACACATGACTGGGTCTCCTCCTCACAATTTGCAGAGGTCCCCTGCTGGGGCCAGGCTGCCACCTTCCCCGTCGAGGTGGGTGTTGTGCAACTGATGTTGGTGCCAGCACCTGCGGCATTGCCTGTGCCGGTGGTCTAATCACACTAATTGAATAGATGGTTCCAAGATGTGGGTGTACAGGAGATCCGCTTGCCGCTGGCACCTTCATGGTTCTGTGGCTGGATGGAATGGGACGGCCGTTCTCCCTGCTCCTCTGTCCTGTTGCTCTGAAAGGCTCTGCAGGGGCAGATGTTAATGGAGGGCAGCTTCTTTCCCTGCTCTCTTCTTGTCGTCTGCACCACGGAGATCTGGCCCATCTCCCCAGGGCTGGGACAATGTATTCTGGTGCCCTAGGCATATAAGGCACAAAGCACCCCCCAAATGGAGAATTCAGCCCACTCCATGCCTTCTTGCACCCCTTTCCTGCCTGGGATGAAGTGGCACCCTAGGCGGTCGCCTACCTTCGCCTACCCATCATTCCGGCCCTACATCTTCCTGTCCTCACTGCAACAGTGAATCAGAGGAAACCTGATCCATCTACCTGTGACAGCATTTATGCCTCTTTGATGTCCATCACTGGAAGACGGTCTTCGAAGGTCTCTCTGAGGAGACCTCAGTCTATGGACAGCTATGACCTGACCTACATTATCTGGAGTATAATAAGTACAAGGAAGTTTTACAATTATACAAGCTTTTATCAAACACTTATGTGTCATAAGGATGGACACTTCTGTTTCTATGAGCAATCCGGCTCTATACAACCCTTCTCTATGGACATGACAAAATAGGGGAAAATGCAGCTAAAGGTAACAGCGCCCCCAAGTGGTAGAGGTGGAAAATGCACTTTCTGTCCTGAAACATTACCCAACAGCCCCCAGGGATAATTCTCCCAAGACAGCTCTTGCTGAGGAAGAATATTGTCCATTTCTACCCAGATCTATCACTTACCTTGATTTTCAGGACAGCGCAGCCATGAATCATTGTCAGCAATCAGCTGGCGCAGCTCTCGGGAGCTCATGGCTTAGTTACCCGAGGCCGGGTGGATGGAACAGTAGAGAAGTTCTCAGGAGGCACCGGTGTTGCTGTGCCCTGATCAAAGATCAATAAGAAGCAATGAAAGTAATCACTAGATGTGTGACACAAACTAGCTCGCTCTTTCACAACCAAAGTAGAGTCAGCGAAGGCATCAACTAAAGAAGTATGCCCAGATTGTACATCCTTGTGACATTCTGTGATGTCACTGTAACATCATAGATCAAGACCACACCCACTCATACTGACACCTAACCCTGATCATAGCTTTGTGACATCACAGTGGTGAAGCCACCATGTTACTGCAATATATGATTGGATATCAGATTGACACAGAAAAAAATGGCTGCACCATATTGTGGGATAGAAAGATCTTAAAATACTATACTCCGCTCCTCTCCTCTATCATATAACCATTTATATCACAGAGCTCAGCTTCTCTCCTCTATCATATAACCCTACATATCACAGAGCTCAGCTTCTCTCCTCTACCATATAACCCTATATATTACAGAGCTCAGCTTCTCTCCTCTACTATATAACCCCATATATCACAGAGCTCAACTTGTCTCCTCTATCATATAACCCTATCATATTACAGAGTCCCGCTTCTCTACCTCTGCCATTCTTGCTCTCAGATAGGGCTGCATAAACCACCTGACTACTCTCTCATTAAGTTTATGCTCTCTAAGTTTGTAAAAAGCAGCTCGATCCCCAGCTGTAGATATAAGAACATTTGTATTTGCCACTGCTGCTTGGCTTCATTTCCTTTCCTTTATAAGTTTTGTTTCCTTCGGTGCCAACAAACATTGTTACAGGTAGATGTCACAAACACTGATGGGACCTAAATTCTACAGAGTCTCCAGATTGTGATCTTCATAGAACTGAATATTTTTGGTCAGGTTCAATAATAATAATTGATGTCCTTCAATTCAATAAGCCAGACACAATGTACTGGTCATGGATTTCTGCCTGGTCAATTCATTGTAATTGATGTTGGAGCAAAAGTACGTTACCGTGTCCGACACATAAGCAGATCTTACACTGATCCCGAATATAGTTTTGTGCCCCCATCACAGCTCACTTACCATTACACTCACCTAACATTACATCATTATAGACAGTAAAAAGTAGGAACCAAATATAAGGATGGGGAATAATATTGTAAGGAATCATTCGCCACTGGATGGAATATATGACGACATCAGAGTCTGGAGCTGCAGTTGTTATCAGGATCCCTGCACATGATGGTTCCAGTGTCCTTATGAAGCAGATGAGGATCCCTGCACATGATGGATCCAGTGTCCTTATGAAGCAGATGAGGATCCCTACACATGATGGACCCAGTGTCCCCATGAAGCAGATGAGGAATCCATGAATGATTATGGAAAGGACCTGGAACGTTCTGCAGATTTCTGTAAATGAGACGCAGATCTCATTATGAAATCCCATCTATGGATTTGTGGGAAAAAATAACTACAAATGAACTGAGACTAAGGAAAATATTCACAGGCAGCAGATTTGTTGTAGACATTTCTGAGACTGATAATCAGTTCTTTTCATCAGAATAGGGAGGTTTCTGCAGCAGCAATGGATTTCCACAAGCCTCATCCAGATAATTAGAACAGTCACAGAAACATCTCCAAGAAACCAGCCCTACCTGGGCTGGAATATAAGATCATCTCTCCCCATCAGCAACATAAAGCTTTATGAAGGAAGTGAAGGTTAAGATGTTGTAATTGGAGCTTCATTGGAAGCAGTGGTTACAGCACAGGGGGCAGCGAGGTTTGGAGTGGAGCCAGGTAGAGATGCAATCCTGATGGAAGCTATGGGAGCATGGAAGCACGGTCACGTGCTCCTCCATTTCATACGCTATATGCAGATGACACATGACTGGGTCTCCTCCTCACATGTTATGTCTCTTGTTGGGAGGTTCACAATTTGCAGAGCTCTGCTGCTGGACCCAGGCAGCTGACTTCCCTGTAGAGGTGGGTGTTGTGTAGCTCATGTTGGTGCCTGCAGCAGCGGCATTGCCTTTGGCCGTGGTCTCATGACGCCAATTCCCTGCAAAGGAATAAGGTTGAATAGATGGTTTCCAAGACATGGGTGTACAGGAGATCTGCTTGCAGCTGGTACCTCCATGGGTCAGAGACTGGGTGGAATGGGACGGCTGTTCGCCTTGCTGCTCTCTCCTGCTGCTATGGAGGGCTCCGCAGGGGCAGGTCTTAACGGAGAACAGCTTCTTTCCCTGCTCTCTTCTTGTCCCCTGTGCAGCAGAGAAGACCTGGCCCATCTCCCTGTGACAGCATTTGTGCCTCTTTGATGTCCATCACTAGTAGACAGTCTTCCATCTCCATGGCACGTCAGTCTGCCGAACAATTTTTGAGGTTCTGCAGAAGAAATATTGTTTTCTAGACTTTTTGTATGGGGGGAGTGGCTGCCCCCTCTTTGGTTTTCTTGCACTCCAACCACCTGCACAGGCTTTTAAATCAACGCAGTGTAACTTGTAGCTGGAGTCTACTGTCCCTGAAGTATGGAAGTCTTAACAGGCACCCAGAGAAGTATAAATAGAGTAGGTTCCCACCTGTATTGAGGTTGCCTTGATGATTGGCAGGTGGGCTTGGGCAGTTTTGATTAAAAATGTGAACTAAGAACCTCAAAATTTTTTCATGTATTCTAGGTAGCTGAAATGCTTTTCCAAAAATTCCTATGCCCTTTTTGATAGTTTTTAGTGCTAGTACTGTAGTGTGCTGCTGATATTGGATTGTGTTTGTTCTGCTAGGAAAGTCCTTTCTCCTAGTTTGGCTCAACAAATTTCTCCGATACAAAATAGTTGGCTGACATGCTGGGGCTTTTTGGATGCGGAGCAAGTAGATGCAGTGTCTGAAAATATGCACAACAAACTACGTTTAACTATTCTAGGTAACCAGATGTTTAAATTAAAGCAATTTATAAAATAGTAATACTATATGTTGTGTATGGAGTCTCTTGCTCTGCATGCAAAAAATCCTATGTCCAGTTCACTACTCGTAAGTTGAATGTTCGGATTCATTAAAACATTAGAGATTCAAGTAGAAATAATGCCCTTAATCCATTCACTGTGTCCAAGCACCTTCTCCAAGTTCATTCAGGCTATCCCTTTGCTTTTTTCGAAGAGGGTTAATAGATCCCGTGAGAGGCGGCGATTGGAGAAGAGCTCTCCTAGATAGAGAGGCTTTTTGGATTTTATGCCTGGACACATCGTATCCAACAGGATTAAATTATAGATCTGATCTGGTTTTGCATTATTAACCTCCTGTGTATAGAAGATTTGTATTGCTTTATCGTGCATTTGTTGTTTTATTGTATTATTTATGCATATACCTTTTGTGGTTTGTATTACTGAAAAGGGGTGAACCCTTTATGTGGCCATTTAAATCATCATTTCCGATTTGGTCAGTAAGCCATGAATAAGAACTCTCGATTGAAACGCGTAGGCTGAACTGTCTTCTCCTTCCATGCCACGGAGGAGACCTGGCTCATCTCCCTGTGACAGCATTTGTGCCTCTTTGATGTCCATCACTGATAGACAGTCTTCTATCTCCATGGAACCTCTATGGGCAGCTATGGCCTGACCTACAATGATATTATAAGGAGTATAATAAGTAAAAGGAAGTTTTACAGTTATACAAGCTTTTATCAAACAATTATGTGTCATAAGGATGGACGCTTCTGTTTCTACGAGTAATCCCGCTCGTGGTATCCTTTCACTATGGACATGACAAAGCAAGGGCAAGTCCAGCTAAAGGTAACAGCGCCCCAAGTGGTAGAGGTGGAGAATGCACTGTCCAACCTGAAACATTACTCAACATCCCCCAGGAACAGCTCCTCCTGGGAAAGCTCTTGCTGAGGAAGAATATTGTCCGTTTCTACCCAGATCTATCATTTACCTTGATTTTCAGGTCGGGGCAACCAGGCCTCATTGTCAGCAATCAGCTGATGCAGCTCTCGGGAGCTCATAGCTTAGTTACCTGAGGTTGGGTGGATGGAACAGTAGAGACCTAAGTTCTCAGGAGGCACCGGTGTTGCTGTGCCCTGATCAAAGATCAATTAGAAGCAATGAAAGCAATCACTAGATGTGTGACACAAACTAGCTCGCACTTTCACAACCAAAGTAGAGTCAGCGAAGGCATCAACTCAAGAAATGGCAGTGATGTCACTGTGCCCAGAGATTTTACACCCATGTGATATTCTATGATGTCACTGTGACATCATAGATGATCCAGTCCACACCCATTCATACTGACACTTACCCTGATCATAGCTTTGTGACATCACAGCAGAGTTGCTGCAATATGTGATTGGACATCAGATTGAGACAGAGAAATGGCTGCACCATATTGTGGAATGTTTTGATTATTCAATTATCACCTCTTTTCATGATCAAATACTACAAAGAGATCTATTACAAATAGAAGCAACTACGCCAGATGTGGGAATAAGTAGATCTATTAATTTTGTGGAATCCTTCCTTTTATCCAATACAGGCGCCTACTTCAGCTGGTGACCATTTTCAGGATATTGTACAGCAGGAATTAATATCCCTTGTGTCACATACTCACCACAATAGGGACAAAGATAATCTTACCCCATCAGAACGTAGAGCTATTCAGGATATTTGTAATAACCCCAATTTAACCATCAGAGCCGCTGATAAAGGGGGATCGGTAGTGGTTCTTAATACTGGGTTCTATTTAACTTGCAATCAGTCTTTGTAGTCAGATGCCATCACATGTGAGAGGCTAACATCAGATCCCTCACAGAAATTTTGTTTAGATCTATTAACATTGTTGGCTGAGGGTTTGAAATTGGGTATATTCAACCAAAAAGAATTGGATTATTTACATGCTTAACACCCTGTGACTCCAATTTTTCATTCCCTACCACAGATGCACAAGCTCTGTTTCTCTCCACCCATGTGTCCCATTGTAGTGGCCGTCGGCTGTCTCAATGAGAATTTATGTCAATGGGTTGATTCCTTGCTGCAACCCTTATTCCATTTTGCCCTGGTTTATTAAAGGCTACAAAGCATGTTTTGAATATTATAAAGGATATAACTTGGAAATCACGCTATTCATGGATTGTATCTGATATTTAATCATTGTGTTCGTGTATCCCACCTTATCTGGGTATCGCTGCAGTAGAAGACTATTTGAATACATTTTCAAGTTACTCCCAGTCATTAAAGGGGTTGTCTCACTACATTGATTCTTCTTACCTCGGTCCTGTTTTCTTGGTTTCACTTTAAATTCAGGGGCGAGTTCACTGGCTTCTACTAGGCTGCAGTAGAAGCCAGGTCTGTAGTTATAGCAACCAGTGCTGGCAGCCTATCATGAGAGATTTAACAGGTCTGTAGCTATAGCGACCTGAGGAGCTGATGCAGCCCTTACAAGAGGGGATATCTAGGAATAGGTAGGACACTGTTAATGGACACATATTGCAAAGTGACTTGTTTTTGCAAGATCTTTAACATAAAAAACAATCCTTATAGTGAGACAAGCCCTTTAAAGGATTTTATCCTTTTGACTCTTGAGTATCTTCTATCTCATAATTTATGTTTGATAATATTTTTTTATTTACAGAAATTGGGAGTATAAATGGGGCAGAAGTTTTCTGCGTACTTTTCAAATATTTTGCTTGCTTGCTGGGGGAGTTTAGTATTTTTTCTCATACTAGTCCTTTTGAGTTGGACGTGGTGTGGTACGGCCACTATATAGATGATATCATCTGGACTGGTGACCCTGTGGCTGTGCCACACTTCATCCATCACATTAACGACAATTCTTGTAATCTAAAATTCCCATCCCACTGGCACAAAAATGATGTCCTTTTTTTTTTATCTTGAATTACATTCAGATTCAGTTTTGGGTTGGATCACGAGCAAAACATAGTAAATCAGTGGCCGGGAATACCATTTTGAAAGCTTCATGATGTCATCCTTCTCATACTATAAAAGGCATTCCGGTAGGTGAACTAACAAGGGTAATGAGGAGGAATTCAGATGAGGATTTGAATTTAATGGAAGAAAAAACCATTGGTGCTAGTTTACGATGCCGAGGCTACCCAGAGTGGACCTTAACACGTACAAAATCCTTTGTTAGAGCTAAATCCAGAGAACATTTGTTGAAGAACTTTAGGGATAAAGCAGCAAGCACCACACAAGGGATCTAGGTTTTAAGTCTTTTCCAACACTTGTTACTAACTACAGTTGTGAATTTTTTCAAATTAAAAATATTAATGATTATTTGCCTTTGTTGGAGCAACATAATGTCCTACGGTATTGTTAAAAAATGGCTGTAGGTTTTCTGCTAGAAAACAATATTTGGTCTGCACATCCCCAAAAACTTTTTTGAAAAAAAATGAGCAGCACACTACTAGCACTAAAAACCTATCAAAAAGACATTAATTTTTGGAAAAGTATTTCTACTACTTATGATACAATGTTTGAGGTTCTGCAGACCAAATATTGTTCTCTAGACTGTTTGTATGGGGAAGTGGCTGCCCCCTCTTTGGTTTTCTTGCACTCCAACCACCTGCACAGGCTAATAAATCGACGCAGTGTAACTTGTAGCTGGAGTCTTCTCTCCCTGGAGGTCTGAACAGGCACCCAGAGAAGTATAAATAGAGTAGGTTCCCACCTGTATTGAGGTCCCTTTGCCGATTGGCAGGTGGGCTTGAGCAGTTTTGATCAAAAATGTGAACGAAGAACCTCAAAAAATTTTCATGTATTGTAGGTAGCTGAAATGCTTTTCCAAAAATTCCTATGTCCTTTATGTTAGTTTTTAGTGCTAGCAGTGCGCTGCTGATACTGGAGTGTGTTTGTTCTGATAGGAAATCACAGAATTTATGACGCTTCCTTTCTCTTAGTTTGGTTCAAAAAATTTCTCCGATACAAAATAGTTGGCTGACATGCTGGGGCTTTTTTGGATGCGGAGCAAGTAGATGCAGTGTCTGCAAATATGCACAACAAACCAACTACATTTAACTATTCTAGGTAACCAGATGTTTAAATTAAAGAATTTATAAAAATAATAATACAATGTAGTTGTGTACGGTGTTCTTGCTCCTAAATGCAAAAAAAATTCTATGTCCGGTTCACTAAGTAAGGTTGAAAGTTCGGATTCATTAAACGACATTCCAAGATAGAATACGACCTTTAATCACGTGGACGTTTTGGGGGATGGACACGCTCCCTTTGTCAAGCTTGACAAAGGGGGTGTGTCATCTTCAAAACGTCGCGAGTGGACACAGCAGAGTTTCTGAGGATTGCAGAGTCGGAGATGGCTCATTTAATGAAAGAGGACTATATGCTCCGTAAAGAAATGAAATATCTAAGTGTTTGGGACCTTCAGCTTAGGTGACATTTATGCTATTTGAATAGTTGATTTACTGGAATTATTCCGTTGGACACGTTAGTTTTAAGAAAACCGTGATTCATTAAAGGAGTGTTTTAAGAGATAAAGATTCAATTAATTGAACCCTATTACCGCCAGTATGACTTGTTTTTGCAATGGGGTGGTTTATGCAGCAGCAATGGATTTCTACAGGCCTCATCCAGATGATTAGAAGAGTCACAGAAACCTCTCCAAGAAATTAGCTTCATAATTATATACCCTAAACCAGGGCAAATTGCAATATCTTCTTACTTGAAGTCCAGGTTCTCCTGAACCAATTCCTCAATGTTCTCCAGATTTGTAGCTTTTTTCTGGAAATAGAAGAAAATGGTGATTGTTTCTATGTTCCATGTGATATACATCTCATAGGGAGGAGAGGGGATAATGTGATTTACAATCCAGTGTTTTTGGGAGGTCTCTGTTCATAGCCCTTCATGCTTGGGGAAGTGTTGACCAAAGCTGATGGTAAATTAAAGAGACCAGAATGGCAGGAAAATGAGTGTATTTTTTTTCCAACTTTAAAATCTATCTATTCTGAATGAATGTGATGTTCCTTTACCTGGGCTGGAATATAAGATCATCTCTCCCCTGTCAGCGCCATAATCTTCACTTCCTTCCTAAAACTTTAAAAGATGTTGTTTTTGGAGCTTCATTGGAAGCAGTGGTTACAGCACAGAGGCAACGAAGGTTGGAGTGGAGCCAGGTAGAGATGCAACCCTGATGGAAGCTATGGAAGTACGGTGACCTGCTCCTCCATCTCATACTCCGTGTCATGCAGTTGACACATAAGTGAGGAAGAGACCCAGTCATGTCCCTTGTTGGCAGGTTCACAATTTGCAGAGCTCTCCTGCTGGGCTCAGGCTGCCATCTTCCCTGTAGAAGTGGGTGTTGTGCAGCCGATGTTTGTGCCTGCACCTGCGGCATGGCCTGTAGCAGTCGTCTCATCACACCAATTCCCTGCAGCTGAATAAAGTTAAATAGATGGTTTCCAAGAAGTGGGTGTACAGGAGATCTGCTTGTAGATGGTACCTCCAGAGGTTTGTGGCGTGGTGGGATGGGACGGCCGTTCTCCCTGCATCGCTCTGCTGGTGATCTTGTGGGCTCCGGAGGGGCAGGTCTTTATGGAGAACAGCTTCTTTCCCTGCTCTCTTCTTGCCCCCTGCACCGCGGAGGAGATCTGGCCCATCTCCCTGTCCTCGCTGTGACATTTGTGCCTCTTTGATGTCCATCACTGGTAGACAGTCTTCTATCTTTATGAGAAGACCTCAGTCTATGGACAGCTATGGCCTGACCTACAAGGATATTATAAGGAGTATAATAAGTACAAGGAACTTTTACAATTATACAAGCTTTTATCAAAACACTTACGTGTCATAAGGATGGACACTTCTGTTTCTACGAGTGATCCCGCTCTATATAGGACTTCTCAATGGACATGAGAAAGTAGGGGCAAATCCCCCCCCAAGTGATGGAGAATGCACTACCTGTCCTGAAACATTACCCAACAGCCCCCAGGGAAAATTCTCCCAAGAAAGCTCTTGCTGAGGAAGAATATTGTTCCTTTTCTACCCGATATCTTCAAAAAACTTACCTTGATTTTCAGGTCAGGGCAGCCATGAATCAATTGTCAGCAATCAGTTGGCGCACGCTCTCGGAGTCATGGCTTAGTTACCCTGGTGGACTGGGTGGATGGAACAGTAGAGAAGTTTTCAGACTAGGCACCAGGTGTTGCTGTGCCCTGATCAAAGACCAATAAGGATCAAAGAAAGTTAATCACTAGTGTGTGTACAAAACGAAATCTTCTTACCTGCACTCTAGGTTCTCCTGATTGAATTCCTCAGTTTTCTCCAGACATGTAGATTATTTCTGTTCCATGTGATCTACATCTCATAAGAAGGAGGGAGAAGAGGGGATAATGTGACTTACCATCCGGTATTGGACTGGCTTTGTTCATTAGCCATTCATGCTCGGTTGAGGTGTGTGACCAAAGCTGTTGGTAATCAAAAGAAAAACCAGAATGGCAGGAACATTATCAGGACTTTTTCCAACTTTAACTTTAACTTTAAAACCTATCTATTCTCAATGAATGTAACGTTCCCTTACCTGGGCTGGAATATAACCATCTCTCCCCCTGTGGGCGTTGTGCAGCTGATGTTGGTGCCTGGCCACCAGCTGGGTGGTGTTCATCACGCCCATTTCCCTTATCCGGCAGGCGTTGGAGGACAATCTGGCCCATCCTCCGGTCCTCACTGTAACACTGAGTGCTCCCTGTCCCCGGGGCCGCAGAGACCTGGCCCATCTCCCTGTGACAACATTTGTGCCTCTTTGATGTCCATCACTGGTAGACGGTCTTCTAAGATCTCTTTGAGGAGACCTCAGTCTATGGACAGCTATGGCCTGACCTACAAGGATATTATAAGTATAATAAGTAGGAGGAAGTTTTACAATTATACAATCTTTTATCAAACACTTACGTGTTATAACCATGGACACTTCTGTTTCTATGAGTAATCCCGCTCTGTGTATCCTCTCTCTATGGACCTGAGAAAGTAGGGGCAAATCCAGCTAAAGGTAACAGCGCCCACATGTGAGTTTGAAGTGAAGGTGGAGCATGCACTGTTCCAGTTGACACATTACCCAACAGCCCCCGGGACCTCTCCTCCGGGAAAGCTCTTGTGAGGACGAATATTGTCTGTTTCTCTTACTCAGATCTATCACTTTCCTCTCTTTTTCAGGTCGGGACAGCCATGAATCATTATCAGCAATCAGCTGAGCGCAGCATCTCGGGAGTCTTGATTAGTTACCCGAGGGGTCCGGGGTGGATGGAATGGGACCAGTAGAGAAACTAAGTTCTCAGGAGGCACCGGTGTTGCTTGCTCTGATCAAGATCAATAAGAAGCAATGAAAGTAATCAATAGATGTGTGACACAACTAGCTCGCACTTTCACAACCAAAGTAGTGTCAGCGAAGAGGATCAACTCAAGAAATGGCCCGTGATGTCACTGTGCCCAGAGATTTTACCCACCCTGTGATATTCTATGATGTCACTGTGACTCATAGGATGATCCAGTCCTACACCCACTCACACTTACCCTGATCATAGCTTTGTGACATCACAGCAGAGTTGCTGAATATGTGATTTGCTGTCATCAGATTGAGAAAGAGAATGGCTGCACCATATTGTTGGATGTTTTGATGATTATTAATTATCACCTCTTTTAATGATCAAATCTACAAAGGAGATCTATTACAATAGAAGCAACTACGCCAGATGTGGGCATAAGTAGATCTATTAATTTTGTGGAATCCATCTTTTATCAATACAGGCGCCTACTTCACGCTGGTGACCATTTTCAGGGATATTGTACGTAGTATCATGTTGTTACGTGTTAGCCATAAGAAAGTAGTAGAGAGTGAAGAAAATCAGGCGGATAACCTTTTTAGAGGCTAACTGAGAATATTTGATGGTTCGAGTTTCGACGAGAACTAGTCCTCAGCAAGACATGATGATTACAAGAAATTGAAAATTCACAGCTTTTTATACCAAAGACATGGCCCTTTCAAAGGATCTTTTAGAATTCTTAACTCACAAAATGCAATTTACAGCAAACAAGTCGATTTCCACGCGTCAAACAATTAACTATCTGGAAACTTGTGAGGCAGCGGAGGGTCAGTAAATCTGCGTCTTATCTCACAGCATCACCTGTAATTTGTGGCATCACAGTTAATATAAGCTGGACATTAAAACTGAGCATGGATATATTACCCCTTTTGCAGAGACTCTTTGAAATTTTTGCATTAATTTAAATTCCCATATCCTTTCTCTCCCTCTGTGGTTATAATGGGAAACCTTTAAGACGCATTCTTCAGATCTTCAATACAGTGTCCTCTTGGAGAAGTGTTGTGCCCTGGAACAATCAGTTCTACAGTTATTAATAGGGAATCTGTGTGAGATATGCGCTGGCTGAGTCTTGACCCTGTGTCCCCCACATAGAGGCTGTGGTGGGACATGCGCACACATCGATCAGATACACCCACATTGCAAGACTGCAGGGAAATTGTCCCCTAATTCTGTCACCCTACTGGGACTGTGTGGACAGGTACACTGTCCAGCAGTGTGAGATGTGCCTGCAGGTCTCTGGCACTGTTAAGCAGGCGAGGGTGAGGGTGCCATTTTCAGTGGGGCCTTAGGGGCTTCGGACAATAATACGCCGCAGGTTTGGTGGGTTGCGAAAGGATGAGGAAGCGGGGGCACTGGGAATATGTTCTTTGAGTATATTGTCTTCTAATGTAGTACAGGTTGAAGTTCGCTTGGCCAAACTTTCGTTGGATATCTCCTGTGTGGGATGTAGGTGGAAACTAGGGGCCCTCGTTTCTTCCTTCTGGGTGTCTTTGTATTGTAAGTAGACTGTCTTGTTTGATGGCGGCCGCTTTTGCTGATTTGGTTTGTCCGTCACTTTTGGTTTGTATCCCAATGGGAAAATTTTGTCCTAAGATCCAGGGGTGTTTGTAGGTTCTGTCTTGTTGGAGCAAATACGATTGTACCGTATAGCCTGGCGGTAGATAATGGCTTGCTTGTAGTGTTGGGGTGGAAGCTGTCATTCTGAGGTAGGCCCGTTTCTGTCTGTGGGTATAGTGGCTATACTGATGTGGAGTAGCGGTGTTCTTGATGTGTATTTGTAGTAGCCGAAAGTGGATTTTGCTCTCTGAATAGGACGCTTGAGGTTGATGGTGTAGTGGTGGTAAGTTATTGAAGTCATTTATGGAATTGAATTAGGGCCTCTCGCCCGCAGTCCAGATGACATTGATATCATCGGATGTAACGGAGGTAACATCATGGGTTTGGTGGTGCATGTGGCTAGATACGCTCTTCACGTTACAGCCATGAAGAGGTTTGATACTGGCGGCGCACATTGGACCCCATTGTGAAGTTCCCATTCGCTGTAGATATAGGGTCCTCTCCAAATTTTAAATAGTTTGTGGCTGAGTATTGAACTGTCTATGAGCTGTCGTTATTGGTTTTGTTGGGAGGTTTAGTTTCTCCAGGTGTGTCCGACATGCTGCAACTCCATCCTTGGCGGGAATGTTTGTATCTACAAAGATTTCTACCTCCATGGTTGCCAAATTGTGCCCTTCAGGAAGTGGACGAGGGCATTGAGTTTGTTAAGAAGTCCGTGGTGTCCTTGGATGTAGCTTGGAGTATCTCGGACTGGGGTTTTAGGAGATTTTCCACCCAACCTGCGATATTCTCTGTCAGAGTTCCAGTACAAGAAAGGATAGGCCTCCGGGTTGCCTTCTTTGTGGCTTTGGGGAGCTTATAGAAGCAGCCGCCTGGGATCGCTGGGATGAGCCCTCTACCTGTCTTGGACCTGAGTTGGAAAACTTCTTGATTCATATTTTTTGCTGTTTATAAAGTCCTCTGTGGGGTTTCACTGTTAAAAGTTTGCGAGTACTGGGCAGGGTTGGAAAGCTGCTGTTTGCTTCCTGGATATAGTCAGAGGTGTTCATCATGACTATTGCGCCCCCTTTGTCAGCTGGTTTTATTATTTAGTCCGGATTTTTTTGGTAGAAGAGTGAAGAAATCAGGCGATAACTTTTAGAGGCTAACTGGTATATTTGATGGTGAGCTTTCGAGAGAAACTAGCTCCCTTCTTCAAGGACATGTTGTTATACAGAAATTGAAATTTCACAGGGTTTTTTATTACACACAAGACATTGACCTTCAAGGATCTTAGAATTCTTAAAACATAACAAAATGCAATATAAGCAAACAGTCATTTACAACTAGGTCAAACAATTACTATCTGGAAACTTGTGAGGCATGACTAGGAGGGGTCAGTAAATCTGCCGTCTTATCTCACAGCCATCACGTGTATTTTGTGGCCATCACAGTGCACATTAGTTCGACATAAGCTGCGCATGGAAATTTACCCCCTTTGCAGAGTTGTAAATTTTTGCATTAATAAAAATTCCCATTCTTTCTCTCCTCTGCGTCTTAAAGTTTCATTAAAACCACATCTTCAGATCTTCAATACAGTGGTCTCTCTGGAGAAAGTGTTGTGCCTCTGGAAGATCAGTTCTACTGTTATTAATTAGTGAATCTATGCTGAGTTCATGCGTGCTGAGTCTCTGCCCTGTTTCCCCACATAGTGGCCTGTTGGTCGGGCATTGCGCACACATAGCAGATAACCACATTGCTAGACATGGAGGAAAATGTTCCCCTAATTCTGTGCACCTGTGGGTTGTGGGACAGGTACAACTGTCTGGCAGTGTGGATGTGCCTGCCGGTCTTGCACCATGTTTTGCATGGCAGGGGGAGTGACATTTTCAGTTGGGGCCTCGGGCGCTCGGACATAATACGCCGCAGGTTTGGTGGTTGCGAAAGGTGAGGAGAGGGGGGACTGGGAATTGTCTTTGAGTCTATTGTTATTATTTCGCACAGGTCTGACAGTTCCTTGGCAAACTTCGTTAGGTTCCAGCTGGGGGTTTGTAGGTGAACAATAGGGCACACGTTCTTCTTCTGGGGTGTCTTTGTATGTAAGTATACTGTCTTGGTCATGGCGGCCCCCGCTTTGCTGTTTGGTTTTTTTGTCCGTCACTTTTGGTTTGTATCCCAATTGGAGAAATTTTTCTGTCCTCAGATTCCAGGAGGTGTTTGTCCTGGTCTGTCTTGTTGGAGCAAATACGATTGTACGCTTAGCTGGCGTGTAGATAATGGATTGCTTTGTTGGGTGTATGGGTTGGTGGAAAGCTGTAATTCTGATGTAGGCCGTTCTCGTCTGTGGGTTTGTGGTACATGATGTGAGTTAGCGGTGTTCTTTGGATGTGCTTGTAGTATCAGAAAAGTAGGATTGTGCTCTCTGAATAGGTGAAGCTTGAGTTTTGATGGTGGTTAGTGGAAGTTATGAAGTCATTATGGAATTGAATTAGGGCCTCCGCGCCCGCAGTCCAGATGACAATGATATCATTGATGTAACGGAGGTACATCATGGGTTTGTGGTGCATTGGCATGTGATAGATACGCTGCCTTCAGTCAGCCATCAAAGAGGTTTTGATACTTGGGGCGCAATCTGGACCCCATTGTAGTTCCCATTTCGCTGGAGATATAGGTCCCTCCAACATTTAAAATAGTTGTGGCTGAGTATGAACTGTATGCGTGAGTTATTGGTTTTGTTGGGAGGTTTTAGTTTCTCCAGGTGGTGTCCGACTGCTGCAAACTCCATCCTTGTGTGGAATGTTTGTATACAATCGATTCTACAATCTGGTTGCAAAATGGTTGCCCTCAGGAAGTGGAATCCGAAGGGCATTGGTTTGTAAGAAGATCGTTGTGTCATTGGAGTAGCTTGGAGTATCTCTGACCAGGGGATTTAGGAGAATTTCCACACAACTGAGTATTCTCTGCAGAGTCCCATACCAGAAATGATAGGCTCCAGGGTTGGCTTCTTTGTGGATCTTGCTGTTCCTGCAGGGTTAGGTTGTGGACTGTTTCTTTACTTTCCCCAAGATCTCAGATATTACTTGCGGATTCTGAAAAACAGTCAATTGTATTTATCTAGTGCTGCATTAATCCAGGCCCGTGGGGAATCCTGGTTGATTTTTTGTGGTGGGTTCCTTATGTGGCTGTTCTCTCAGAGTCGTGCTGTTATGGAAGAGTCTTTTCCATAAACGAGTATTCCCTCAATCTCATTTTTCTGAAAAAACTCCTCCATGTCATTGCAGAGTTTGACATGGTCGGTGAGTGTTGAGGGGCAGGAAGGAGAGACCTTTTGGGAGAGTTGTCATTCGTGCTTATTTGGCTCATAGGGAGGAAAGGGTCACCAACAGGTCTGCTGCGCTGAAGGCTGGGTGCTTGTGGTTGTAGTAGTAGGGCTTTTTGTCTTCAGTCTTGGAGCTTTTCTTCTTGTTGTTGAGAAGAATGTCCTGCAGTTTTCCTGGTCAGTTTTGTGTGGGAGTTTTGGCCTCCATCTCCTTGTGTCCTTTTCTCCAGAGATGTCTCTTATGGGCCTGTATCTCCTCCTGTGTTTTTCTTCCTGTTGTTATAGGAAATCTTTTAGCATGTAGTTTCGCAGCTTTTCAGATGTTCGAATACCATAGTTGTTCTTGCATATCGGCTGTTGTATGGCTGTGTTACCGGGTTGGGTTATTATGCAGATGTGATGCTTTTGGGATGAAGTATTCCTTTTTCCAATTATTGTTAACGAAGATAGATGTCGCTGTTGAGTTCGGGCAGTTTCTTAGCCGGGTTTTAATTCCATTCTTGAGCGGTCAATCTGTGGTATCTTCCAAATGCTGAGTAGGGCAACAACCCTTCTCCAGAGAGGACCACTGTATTGAAGATCTGAAGATTGTGGTTTTAATGGGAAACTTTAAGACGCAGAGGGAGAGAAAGGAATGGGAATTTAAATTAATGCAAAAATTTCAGACTCTGCAAAAGGGGTTAAATATCCATGCTAGGTTTATGTAAAACCCTATATGTGAACTGTGATGGCCACAAATTACACGTGATGGTGTGAGATAAGACGAAGATTTACTGACCCCCCCGCCCATGCCTCACAAGTTTCCGATATGTTAATTGTTTGACCTGTTGTAAATGACTTGTTTGCTTATATTGCATTTTGTTATGTTTTAAGAATTCTAAGATCCTTTGAAGGTCCATGTCTTGTGTGTTAAAAAGCCTGTGAATTTTAAATTTCTTCTATATCATCATGTCTGAAGAAGGGAGCTAGTTCTCTCGAAAGCTCCCCATCAAATATACTCAGTTAGCCTCTAAAAGGTATCGCCTGATTTCTTCACTCTTCTACAGGATATTGTACAGCAGGAATTAATATCCCTTGTGTCACACACTCACCACAATAGGGACAAAGATAATCTTACCCCACCAGAACGTAGAGCTATTCAGGATATTTGTAATAACCCCAATTTAACCATCGGAGCCGCTGATAAAGGGGGATCGGTAGTGGTTCTTAATACTGGGTTCTATTTAACTTGCAATCAGTCCTTGTAGTCAGATGCCATCACATGTGAGAGGATAACATCGAATCCCTCACAGAAATGTCATTTAGATCTATAAAAATTGTTGGATGAGAGTTTGAAATTGAGCATATTCAACCAAAAAGAATTGGATTATTTACATGCATAACACCCTGTGACTCCAATTTTTCATTCCCTACCACAGATGCACAAGCTCTGTTTCTCTCCACCCATGTGTCCCATTGTAGTGGGCATCGGCTGTCTCAATGAGAATTTATGTCAATGGGTTGATTCCTTGCTGCAACCCTTATTCCACGTTGCCCTGGTTTCTTAAAGAATTCAAAGCACATTTTAATATCATAAAGGACATAACTTGGAAATCACACTCTTCATGGATTATATCTGATATTGAATCATTGTGTTCGTGTATCCCAGCTTATCTGGGTATCGCTGCAGTAGAAGACTATTTGAATACATTTTCAGGTTACTCCCAATCATTAAAGGATTTTATCCTTTTGACTCTTGAGTATCTTCAAGGGCTGTGGAGTCGGAGCCCATTTTGCAGGAGTCTGAGTTGGAGTCGTTAAAAAATGGACCGACTCCCAAGATATAAAATAAAATAGTACAGTTAGTTCAGTGCTGTGCCAAGAGCAAGAGAAATTGGGTCTTGCCAGTGCTACTGATCCCATATCTTCAGCCTCATCACATGAGGAGTGTAATTGATGACATGGAGCAGGCAAAGCGTTACTGCAGAGGAAAAGATAGCACACAGATCGACCAGATTTCAGCAATATTTTTCATTTCATATTTACAATTTATTAAAGTTTCTTGTGTTCTAAAGTCGTATCCTATAAATATATTTTACATTGACAAGCAAAAGGGTCACGAGGTTTTGAACTTTTGACTTTCAGGCTCCATATCTCACCATCCATGCGAGACTCCCATCATTTTATAGACAATCATCTTGGCTCTCATACATAACTTTTACCTTCAACTATTTAGCATCTACTTAGTTCTGTAGGTTCTTATCATGTAACTGCCTTGTTACTGTTTTTCTCCTGGTGATGGGACAATCTTTTTCTTCTTGTTACTACAAATTACAACCTGTTCTCACATTTCCTAATAGCTCAGTGTGTTATTAGGCTGATTCCCAAGTAAAAGGTCACTGGTTCGAATCAAGGAGCAGCCATTAAGAAGATTTCCCAAGAAAAGAGAAACTGCATCATCCAGCTCATTGATAGCGTCTCTGGGCCAAGAAAATTGCCAACCTGCATCATGTGAGGCCATGACAGCTGGAAGAATATGGAATGAAGTCCGTCCATTCATTCATTCAAAAGCCAAGAGGTGACGTCCAGGAGAAATAGTGTCAACAAGTCGCTCATCACAAGGTCGATCAGTTTTGACGCCACAGACACGGCAGTAGAGGCGGCTCATAGGCTTCTTAAGAGTGAGGTCACAGACGTCCATGCAACCTCGTCAATCTCGTCATAAGAAGCGTCCGCAAAGAGTTTGCAAAAAAAAAATAAAAAATGGAAGATTGGAAACGGGGGATTTGGAGCGATGAGATGAAAGTCAATAGACCGGGCTCTGATGGGGGCAGATGGGTTTGGAAGAATCAAGGGAAAAGGGGGTGAACGGATCGAGAAGCTGAAAGAACTATCAGGTTCGGTGGAGGAAGCCTGAGGATATGGGGATTGTTTCACAGCCAAAGATGTAGGATACTTGACCAGGATCGATGTTGATCTCAATGCTGAGCTATATGTGAGTGTCCTACAAGATGAGTTACTTCTTACCAGAGTACTATAGGTATGAAAAGGACGACAGTGTTCCAGCAGGACAACGGCCCAAGCAGACATCAAGGTTGGAGAAGGAATGGTTCAATGACAGTGATGTAGAGTTACTGTATTGGCCACCACAGTCCCCAGACCTCAACCCAATCCAACACTTGTGGTTAGAGTTGAAGAAAAAGCTGTATTCGTACCCAAGTCCAGTGTGCACCAACATTGAGAATGTGTAGAAGAGACCAGGGATCAGATTTTGGTCAAGACCTGCTTGAATCTGATCCAGAGCCCAGAAGGATTCAGGCAGTGCTGAAAGCCAAATTTAGATTTTTAGATGCAAAACAGTAACAATGCAGTTACATGTCAAGAATCTGCAGAACTAAGCAGATGCTAAATACTAAATAGTGTATGTATAAGATAGGTAAGAGGATTGTCTATAAAATGATGGTAGCCTCATGTACAAAGCTATAGTGGATGGTGAGATGTGGAGCCTGAAAAAGTTAAAAACATTGTTACCCTTTTGCTTGTCAGTGTCTGTTCTACCTAAATAGCTTGATTATTGTACCATAAGGTGATAAACAGCCTGATGTTACCATTTTACTACAGTAAAGTTATCACTTAAACATGTGTTTTGTATGAGGGAGTGGGAGTTGGAGTTTTGGCTTACCGACTCCACAGCCCTGGTATCTTCTATCTCAGAATTTATGTTCGATAATATTTTTTATTTACAGAAGTTGGGAGCATAAATGGGGCATAAGTTTTATCCTTACTTTGCAAATATTTTGGTTGCTTGGTGGGAGAAGTTTAGTATTTTTTCCTCATACTAGTCCTTTTGTGTTGGACGTGGTGTGGTACGGCCACTATATAGATGATATTATCATCTGGTCTGGTGACCCTGCGGCCGTGCAACACTTCATCCATCACATTAACAACAATTCTTGTAATCTAAAATTCCCATCCCACTGGCACAAAAATGATGTCCTTTTTTGGATCTTGAATTACATTCAGATTTCGATCGCATCACGAGCAAAACATATAGAAAATCAGAGGCCGGGAATACCATTTTGATAGCTTCATCAAGTCATCCTTCTCGTACTATAAAGGGCATTCCAGTAGGTGACCTAACAAGGGCAAGGAGGAGTTGTTCAGATGATGATTTGTATTTTAGGGAAGAAAAAAACATTGGTGATAGTTTACGACGCCGAGGCTACCCAGAGTGGACCTTAACACATACAAAATCCTTTGTTAGATCTAAATCCAAAGAACATTAATTTATCAAATTAGAGGGATAAAGCAGCAAACACCACACAAAGGGATCTAGGTTTAAAGTCTTTTCAAACATTTGTTACTAACTACAGTTGTGAATTTTTTCAAATTAAAATTATTAATGATTATTTGCCTTTGTTTGAGCAAGATAATGTCCTACGGTATTGTTAAAAAATGGCTATAGGGGGGCGTGGCTAGGCAATGGATGTGTGAGGACGTGCCTTTCTGAGCTCCTCACTCCCTGCTGCTTATACCGGCATATTTGCACTTAAAAGATGGGGAAATCTGGCCGAGGAGCGAGGGCCAAGAATCAGCCACCTACCAGCTCTGTTCAGGGGGACATTGAGGCGTTTTTCCCCCCTCTCAAGCCGGCTACTTCACTCCCTGCCCTCGGCGCTGGGTCCACCCAAGATGGCCGCCGCCGCATGGGATCGCCGCCGAAGCTACGGGACGGGCATCTCCCTGCAAGAGGGGCACATTCCTCCCCACCTTCAACGCTCCACAGGGGGACTCGGCGGCAGCCCCCGGGGATCTCCTCTACCGCTCCCGGCACCAGCTCCGCTCTCCAGCCTCGCTCTCGGCGCCCCGGGCCCTGGAGAAAAGACCGCTGCCTTCAGATGCAGCCGCGGTAAATCACTGCCTGGGGCCCCTTTGCTACAGCGACATCTGCGTCTGAGCAGGGGATTAATGTGGGGAGTCCCCGTGAACGGCAAGTGCCTCCTGTGATCCCCCAAGCCCTCATTAATGCGTTGGATCCCCCAAACCTCCCCCACGCTGCGGGGACCCCCAATCCCTTTCCCCCCCACTGTTGCTGGGACCCCCCAAGCCCCATCATTGCTGCGGGGACCCCCCAAACCCCCTCATCAATACTGCGGGACACCCCAAGCCCTACACCGCTGCGGGGACCCCCCCAACCCCCCTCACTGCTTTTGGCTCTCTGCAGGGGGCACAAAACCCCCCCTTTACCCCAGCTATCCTCTATCCGATCAGGGCCCATAGGCCAAACCCCCCAAGGGTCACCCACACGGGGGACCCCTCACCTCAGGACGTTTGGAACTCACTCGGGGGGGCATAACCCCCAGGCACCCCCTTCTCATTTGGGGGGAATATGGGGGAGGACACTGCTGCTCGGCCCCCCCAGGGCTGCACACCTTGCAACACCCCCCTTCACCCTCCACAGCGGGGGTCTCCCAACCTGGTCCACTGGACCCGGGGCTGCACTCCTGCACACAGAAAAGCCTCACCACAGGCTGGGAAAACCCATACCCCATCTCTGAGATTCCTGGCTTGCCACCAACCCCCTAGGGGGACAGATGGGGGGAAACACCATCTCTCACCGCCCATTGGGGTGGCTGGGAAGGTTTTTTTAAAAGATTTTTTTTTTTGGGCCCCCCCCCCCCCCCCCCCCCCCCCACCCCCCCCCAAGGGCCGGCCGGCAATATATTTTCTCCTATCACTACCTGCTTTTCCCTGAAGATAAAAAACCATACTTGGTGAGCTAAAAATCTTCTGCAACCGCTTCCGTCAAGACAATATCCATAAATTGTCAAGGGACGGTCGCCGATTTAGGCAGGATTTTGCTCAGTTCCCGGGGTGGAATTATCCCCCTCCTCCAAAGTTATGTACTCGAACAGGAGCAACCCAGCCCCTCCTCCCCCCTTGCGTATTCAGAGAATTACCAACCACCACACAATTTTCCCCGCACAACCCTTGACGACATCAAAAACCCAGCGACCAAAAATCTGCGCCTGGGGGGGCCTCCAAAATCCATCCAAACAACGATTTTTTTTTTCTGTCCCCCCACTGCATATCAAGTTTTGGGCGGTCTCCCCCCACAGCCCACATTGAACTTACGGGGTGCCACAGGGCTCGAGGCCCCCAACCCGACACCCTGGGCCGCGTATTCATTTGTCGGGTCCATTTTTATCAATAAAAGGAGGAAAACTTATTCGGGGCCTACGCCTCAGCCACTGTCCTATCATGGTGGCTCCATCAGTTTTTGCAGGACTTATGGGAGACTCCCCCCTAGCCCAAGACTCCCTTAAACCTCTGCGGACATTCTCGGAGAAAAAATCCCATTCTTTTGGGGGGAAAACCCCTTTCCCCCCTGCAATCCGAGTAACAAAAAATCCTTACAATTCTTCGCCACGGATACCCGCCAGTGCTACGGGCCCTTGGGCGTCAAGGGCTTATCTTTTCCCGCCCGGGCCCACTCTGTCATCTCGGAAAGCCGCCCCCAACAAGAAAAAGAAGACTTCATTTGATATCGTTTCCCCCCCTTTTCCCACCGTGCCCGGGGAAAATCAGCGGCAGGGCAACAACACGGGAGATTCTGCTACCGAGGCGGGGCAGCCCCCCTTCTGGAACCCGCCTTATTATTGAGTCTGAACCAGGTCACATACTGTGGTTCCTTGATAGCCCTAACTGATCGGGACTTTACCTCGCGGAGGATTACTCCTCCTTCCATTTTTTACAGGCCACTCTGACTTACCCCATGGCCACTAAGTTACCATACACGATGTTTATTTCGGGGTGGCAGCACTTGCGCACCAGGGCCACCCCCCCCTTTTTTCCCCAACTAACCCCCCCCCCCTTCCCCCCCCCCCCCCCCCCCCCCCCCCGAGGTGCGCAGGTTCCCGTTCCCCTCTTCTTTTCCCCTACATATTACATTTTTACCGGGTTTGCCATTGTTTATTTTTCTACTTTTATCAAGCATCCACCGGGGAGTGGGGATCCC
Source organism: Phyllomedusa bahiana (assembly GCA_025379985.1). Taxonomy (NCBI): domain Eukaryota; kingdom Metazoa; phylum Chordata; class Amphibia; order Anura; family Hylidae; genus Phyllomedusa; species Phyllomedusa bahiana. The sequence continues at coordinate 7,532 of JAODAL010018666.1, read as the reverse complement.
CCCTTTACGCATTTGTGTACTACCACCCCCAAGGTAAACCCTGTTTCCCCCTATTGAGTTTAAAAACAAGCCCCCTAGTTCTTTACATTATTTTGTTTTTCTTAGGAAAAAGCGCGGGGCTTATCTTTTTTTTGGGTTCTTTTCTGGGGTGTTTAATGTTTGTTGGGGCGGATTGGGTAGTCGCCCTCCCTTTTCTCCTTTGTGGTGCCCCTGGTTTTTTTTTTTTTTTTTTGTTGTTTCCCCCTCTCCCCCCCCTCTCTTCCCCCTCCCTTTGTTTCTTTTTCTTCCCTATACGGGTGGGTACCCGGTTTGGTGGCACTCAAGCCCAACAGTACAACCCGGGTTTTTTGCCACCGGTGCCCCGAGGGACCCGCTTTTTGCCTCCTTAAATGCAAGGGGGTTGAATACCCCAAAAGAGGCGCATCTTACCCTTTTCATGACCAAAGGGCCAAGTGGCTTTTCCGGGAGACTCATTTTAAGGGTGGACATTGCCCCGCATTAAAACAAACACTATACTTTTTGGCATTTTGCAAATTGTCGGACCCCCGGTCCAGGGGAGGGGCCCATAGCAGTCCATCGCTCCTTGGCCCATCGGGTTATCAGTTGTACGGCTGATCCAAGGCGCATACCTTTATTCGGTCCCTTTCCGTTACGGGCGGTTTTCCCCTTTGTCAAGTCTACGCCCCAAATAGGGCCCCAAGGGGGGTTTTTCCTTAGACCTTGGGATATTTCCCTCCCCCTAGTGAAGGGACTGTTGCTCTTGGGATCTGAACATCACCCTAGCCCCCCTTTTTGGGGAAACCCTCCGGGAAATCCCCCTTCCTTTTCTGAAAATTAAGAGGGTAAAAGGCTTTTTCTTTTCCCAGCTTTGTGACCTTAGGTGCTGCATCCAACCGCAGGGACTATACTTTTTTCCCCCCCCCACTTTCTCTTATACCCCTTTGGGGATTATATTATACCAACACTCGGCTTTCCCCCTGTTTTGCCACTTCATAGGAAAAACCCCTATGGTCTAAACCATGCGCCAGTAATTTGCTCCGTTCACCCCGGCACTGCGAGAAAAAATTTGGTTTGGGGGCCCCTGAACGAATCACTTTTAGGGGGACGCCCCTTGATTTGGGGATATTGAAGGACCTTTTTCCCAGTTTGCTTTCCCATCACCACGGGACCCTACTCCACATCACTCAATGGGGGGCGTTTAAAAATGGGGTTTTGGGGGGGGTCCTGATTTAAACAGGGCCCGGGCTAAAGGGGGAAAAAAAACAGCCAAACTACAGAAACTCTCGCTAAAATGTCTGCCCTAGAAGTGGTGCATAAACAGGGTCTTTCCCCCACAGTCCCCTTTGGGGGCACAGGAGGGGCTTTTTAAGTAAGGGGCCTCCGGAGGTGTCCTGGGTCGGCTATTTTTAAATTTGCCGAGGGAAATTTTATGGAAAACCAATAAAAATGGGCGGGAGCTTGCAAGGGCAGTCGCACCCAATCGCACAGTCCTTTTCCCCCTTCGATCAAAACGGGGACACACTCGGTGGTCCATCAACGGGGCATTGCGCTCGCTTTCCCAATTTTCTTTTTAAACTTTACAATTTGCCCCCTTTTTTCCCCACCACTCCAACCGGGGGTTTTTTTTCCCCATCCCCCCCATTGTCCAAAGTTTCAACCCCCGGGGCCGGAAAAAATTGGGGGGAACCGTTTTTTATTACTAGAGTTGAAAGCGGTTATCAGAGACCCCCCGGGTGGTTTAAGAGTCCAGGGCGGATGGGGTTACAGCCCCTTTCTTTAAAACTTTAATGGAGCCCAACTGCCCTCTCTCTTTGATCCTTTAATTCTGTCTCGGCAACATCCCTTCCCTCCCCCAGGCATGCTACGCATATTTCGGTTATCCCCAAAACCCGGAAAGGGTCCCCATTCCTGTGGCACTACCCCCCCACCTTACTAAATTCGACCTCAAAAAAAAGCAAAAAGACGCAAAAAGACTTAATCCGCTTCTGAACCCATTGTTTTTATCCGGATAGGTGGGCTTTTTTTCCGGGGAGAGAGGCCCGCATAACCCTTAAGACCCTTGAATCATCCTTATCCGTACACTAAAAAACCTCTCATGGGCTTGTCCCTTGGGTGCAGAAAAAGGCTTTGACCGTATTCAGGCCCCCTCTTCATCAGAGAGCACAAAATTGGCTTGGGGACCTGCCTTTCCTCTAAAATTTCATTTTTTGGGACCCCGGGGCCCCCTCCCGCATCAAGGTCAAAAGGCAACATTGTCTGCTTTTCCTGCCGATCTCGAATGGAAAAGGCAAGGCTGGGGCCCCGTCCCCCCCTTTTTACGTTTTGGAAGGAGAGTCGATGTCCCACCATCAGAGCCAACCCCCGTATCTCGGGGTCACCATTGGGAGAAGGGAGTATAAGTGTGCGCTTTTTCAGACGACCTTTTATCTAATACAAATCCTCATATTTCCCTTCCCCTCCCTGATGCTGATTCAGAACTTCGTAGTTTTTTCCAATTTTTAAAAATAATTTCTCTAAATCATAGGACTGGGGTCGATCATCCCCAGGATAGGGCTTCCTTTTAATCCAACTTCCCTTTTGAGTGGCCCCCTCGGGATTTCTTTTTCTGGGGGTACACCCCGGACATCTCTCTAAGCCTTTTCTGAAATTTCCTTCCTCTCCTCGCCAAAATTAAAAAAACCTGGGCAGTTTTGGGGAACAAAAGGGAAATATCGGGTTCGGGGAAAAAAACTGCCCAAGAGTCATTCTTCCCAAAATTTTCTAACTTTTTTCAAACGCTCCCCATAAAAATCCCGCCACATTCTGGAAAAAAAGTACACGCTGTTTTCGCCTTTCGTTTGGTCTGCTAAGAGGGCGCGAACAGCATACATACACGATCAGGGCCCCAAAGGGGCGCTGGGGGGGTTTTGGGGCTGCCGGATTTCAGACTTTTTTTACCTGGCCGGCCCACTCACGCTTCCTGGCATCGGTCTCTAATGAACAACAAATTTTGGGTGGGAAAAAGGCAGAGGACCTTTGCGCCTCTGCGTGCGGTCTCCCCGGGTCTGACTCCGGCTCTCCGGGGGGATTTTTAAAATCCTCTTTTTTTATAAGGCACACATTGGTACACATATTTACATAGGGACTCCTACAACCTCATAACCGGCTGGGCCCCTGTGTACCAGTTTTCGGACAACCGATTTTCCCCCCCCGGTGCTCTCCACTGGGTTTTTTGGGTGGTACAAAACGAACCCCCTTGCGTTTTTGCTCGATTACATCTGAGGGGAAAATTTAAGCCCTGGGGTGCATTCTTGAGGGGGAGGTCCGGGCACTACTCCTTTCAATACCACAACTTTCCCCTTTTTCGGCAAAATAAGGTCTAAAAAGTGGGGCCCGACCTCTTACGCCCTTTTGAGTTGGGGGTCTCCTCTTCGAGCTCCAAAACCGCTGTCCTTTTGTATAATTGATGCCCTATCCCTTTAACACTCCCTTTTAATTTCCGGCGCTGGGAGAGAAACAGGCCTCTCCTTTACCGCCGACCAATGGAGCGCTGCTTTCAGCTAACCCACAGGGGAATGATTTCCTCCAAACATCAGGAACTTTCTTTAAAAATTATCACCTGACAGATTCCCTCGTTTCTCCAAAAAGTTCCCTGCGTCCCCGGATGTTTGCTGGAGGTGTGGGAAGGATAAGGGACCTGTCCCACGTCTGGGGGGGGTGCTCTCACCTTTAAAAGGGTTTTGGGCTTCGGTGCGGAGGTGATCAGTGAGGGCAACTTGGGCTCAAACCCGGACTCTCCGGAAACACTTTTGCTCTTTTTTGTTTTTCCCCTGCCTGCTAGCAAATTTAAAAAACCCTTTTGAAACACCTGCTGCAGCCGCTAAATCGGTACCCCCGCAATGGAAACAACCTCCCCCTCCGTCTTTTGGGGGAAAGGTTTGCAAAATCATTTTGTGCGGGGAAAGGAGGGAATTTAATGGTTCGCCCCACCTAACAGGCTCACCGCTTCACAAAACTTGGGTTTCAGTGGGGCCTTTTAAAAGTTCCCCCCCTTTTTCCTCTCTATCACTTCCTAATACCCTTTCCCCGCCACCTAACCTGTATTGTGTTGGGTTCTTGTCGCCCTTTCAAAAAATATGTCTAGGTGTTAAGTGCCGGGGGTTTTTCAGGCAGGTGTACAGATGATACACTGGGTTTGGGGCTGCTCCGGTTCGCCCTCCCTGGAGTATTTCTTAATTACCATTTCCGTCTATTTCTCATCCATCGCCCCCCCCCCCCCCCTCCTTTTTTTTATTTTTTTTTTTTGTGTGTGTGTCGGGTGGATGTGGGCAGTGTTGTCTTTCCCCCTTCGTGTTTTCTGTGTCCAGGGTATTTTTTTGGGCACTTAGACGTTTGCCCCCCGGATTGGGGGCTATCTGTCTTGGGGCCCCTTTTGGATGCGTTTTTTTATCGTCAATTTAACATTCTTTTGGACTGATTGTTTCATATTAATTGTTGCTGACCTTTGATTGTTTTCCAAACTGCTGGTTTATCTTTAATGTCCACATTTTGGATTCTGTATTCCTTTATGCCTGTTTTGACAGTCTGTTCAATAAAACCTTTCCTTGAATGTAAAAAAAAAAAAATGGCTATAGGTTTTCTGCTAGGAAACAATATTTGGTCTGCACATCCCCAAAAAATTTTTTGAAAAAAATGTGAATAGGTGCACACGCGGCGTTTCGGGGGATGGACACGCCCCCCTTCATCAAGCTTGACAAAGGGGAGGTGTCCATACCCTAAAACTTCGCGAGTGGACACAGCAGAGTTTCTGAGGGTTGCAGAGACGGAGATGGCTCATTTAATGAAAGAGGACTATATGCTCCGTAAAGAAATGAAATATTGAAGTGTTTGGACTTCAGCTCTCAGGTGACATTTATGCTATTTGAATAGTTGCATATACTGGAATATTTTGTATGACCACAGTTGGTTTTAAGAAGATAAACGATTAATTATTGAAGCCAATACCGAAAGTATTGACTGTTTTTGCAATGGGGGGTGGGGGGGGGGGGGGGTGGGTTTCTACACAAGAAATGGATTTCTACAGGCCTCATCCAGATGATTAGAAGAGTCACAGAAACCTCTCCAAGAAATTAGCTTCATAATTCTATACCCTTAGCCAGGGCAAATTTTAATATCTTCTTACTTGAAGTCCAGGTTCTCCTGATCCAATTCCTAAGTGTTCTCCAGACTTGTAGCTTTTTTCTGGAAATAGAAGAAAATGGTGATTATTTCTATGTTCCATGTGATCTACATCTCATAGGGAGGAGGGAGGAGAGGCAATAATGTGACTTACAATCCAGTGTTTTTGGGATGTCTCTGGTCATAGCCCTTCATGCTTGGTGAAGTGTTGACCAAAGCTGATGGTAAATTAAAGAGACCAGAACGGCAGGAAAATTAGGGTGAATTTTTTTCCCAACTTTAAAACCTATCTATTCTGAATGAATGTGACGTTCTTTTACCTGGGCTGGAATATAATATCATCTCTCCCCATCAGCCCCATAATCTTCACTTCCTTCCTAAAGCTTTAAGATATTGTTTTTGGAGCTTCATTGGAAGCAGTGGTTACAGCACAAGGGGCAGCGAGGGCTGGAGTGGAGACAGGTAGAGATTCAAACCTGAGGGAAGCTATGGGAGCATGGAAGTACGGTGACCTGCTCCCCCATCTCATACGCAGTCATGCAGATGACACATGACTGGGTCTCCTCCTCACATGTTATGTCCCTTGTTGGGAGGTTCACAATTTGCAGAGGTCCCCTGCTGGGCTCAGGCTGCCATCTTCCCTGTAGAGGTGGGTGTTGTGCAGCTATTGTTGGTGGCTGCACCTGCGGCATTGCCTGTGGCGGTGGTCTCATGACGCCCATTCCCTGCAGCTGAATAAGGTTGAATAGATGGTTTCCAAGAAGTGGGTGTACAGGAGATCCGCTTGCCGCTGGCACCCCCCAAAGGTCAGACTGGTGGCATGGGACTGCTGTTCTCCCTGCTGCTCTCTCCTGTTGCTCTGGAAGGCTCCGCAGGGGCAGGTCTTAATGGAGAACAGCTTCTTTCTCTGCTCTCTTCTTGCCCTTCTTCTCACGGAGGAGATCTGGCCCATCTCCCTGTCCTCGCTGTGACAGCATTTGTGCCTGTTTGATGTCCATCACTGGTAGACAGTCCAAGTGGTAGCAGTGAAAGGTGGAGAATGCACTGTCTGTCCTTAAACAATACTCAACAGCCCCCAGGGGCAGCTCCTCCCAGGAAAGCTCTTGCTGAGGAACAATATTGTCTGTTTCTACTCAGATCTATCACTTACCGTCATTTTCAGGTCGGGACAGCCATGAATCATTATCAGCAATCAGCTGGCGCAGCTCTCGGGAGCTCATGGCTTAGTTACCCGAGGCCGGTGATAAAAAAGTAAAAAATTTTCTCAGGAGGCACCGGTGTTCTGTGCCTATCAAAGATCAATAGAAGAAAATGAAAGTAACACAGATTTGAACAAACTACCGCTCTTTACAAACCAAAATAATCACGAAGGGATCAACTTTAAAAATGGCAGGATGTCCTGTGCCCAGAGATTTTTACACCCTTTAATTCTATATGTCACGTAATCATAGATATTTAGACCACACTCACTCATACGACACCAACCCGATCAAGCTTTGTACATCACAGCAAGTTTGCTGCAATCTATATTTAAACAGAGAAAGGTTTCACCCAAATTTTAAATAAAAGATCTTAAAAGCTAAAAACTAAAAAACCCCCTCCCTCTAACTTATAACCCTATATATCAACTCCTCCTCTCCATAGATAAACCTAAAATCACAACCCACTTCTCTCCCTATCACATTTGCCTCAGAAAAGGCAGCATAAACCCCCTGACTGTCTTTTCATTTTAATTTATGCTCTCTAAGTTTGTAAAAGCAATGATCCCCCCTTGTAAAGATAAAATATTTTTTTGCCCCTGCTGCTTGCTTCATTTTCCTTTTTTAAAATTTTTTTCCTTTTGGTCCCAACAACATCATTTTCAGGTAGATGTCCAAAAAAATGATGGGACCGAATACTACAATCTCCAATTGTTCTTCAAAAATGAATATTTTTTGGGCAGTTCAATAATAATAATTGATGTCCTTCAAATTTAATAAGCCCGACACAAGTACTGCAGGATTTCTGCCCGGGCAATTTATTGTAAATGATGTTGGGGCAAATTACTTACCGGTCCAAAAATGAGCAATCTTAAAACTGATCCCAATATATTTTTTGCCCCCATCAAAATTCACTTACCATTACACCACCCAAAAATTACATCATTATAGACACTAAAAATTTAAAAACCCGATATAGAGATGGGAATAAAAAGAAGGAAACATTCCCCCTGGGTGAATTATAAAACATCAGGTCCAGGGCCCAGCTTTTTCAGGACCCGCACAGATGGATCCGGCCATAAGCAATGAGGGCCCTGCACAGATGGGTCCATTTTTCCAAAGAAACAAATAGGGCCGAGATGAAATGGTTCCCGTTTCCCCGAAAAGGAAATTTTA
>JAODAL010018665.1:0-74145 GCA_025379985.1 Phyllomedusa bahiana | reverse complement strand
TGTCATTGGCCCGGGACCTCATGCTGTGCTGGGGGTGTGACCTCCACCTTTTTTGGGGGAAAATTCGGTGCCCCTCCTGTTTTTTCCCCCTATTTTTGTTTTCCACCCCCGATTGTATTGTGGCCCTGCTGCCCTCATGTGCTGCCGCCGTGACCTCCGCTCTAGTCATTGTGCCTTCTGTGCCTTCCTCTTTTTTTGCCACCCCCAGATGTCATTGTCCCACTGCTGCCCCAAAGCTGCTGTGGCTGCCGCCGTCCCTCCCCCTCTGTCACTAATGTTGCCCCTGAGCTTCATTTTTTTTTTTCCAGCTTTGTGGCTGACTTTTTCAGGTACATTGCCGTTAGTTTTTTGGTCAGTTTTGCCTCTTAAGTGCCGGGAAATTTTTTTTGTGAAGCGATTCTAAAAGCGGGGCAGTCTCGGTGTCATATAAAACACAAATTGTATGAAGCCCAAACCAAGTCCCTTGCTTTTTAAAGCTGGCCAAAGTTTACAACCCTGCGGTTTGTGAGCCTGGAAATAGCTGCTTTTTAAGCGATTCTGCCGAAGTAATTGGGAAGAAACAAATTTTTGTCGGGAAATTTGTCGAAGTGACCGAATCGAATTTTTGAAAAATTGCCATTCTATTTATAACTCCCAAGAAAATGGATTAATAAATGGAATTAAACCAAAAAAATTTGGGTCTGTGAAAGATTTGAAATCATAGAAAGTGTCTCCCATTGATTCACATGTGTGAAGTGAAGGCTAGTTGTTCACTATGATACTCAGTAAGTGTTCCTGCTTCTGACAGTGAAGTTATATATAGAGATGAGTGAGCAGTAAAAAGTTCTAGTTCATTTAGAACTTCTAACTTTAGTGTGTTCGGTTTGAGGTTGTCTTTGAACTAGAACTTGAACTCGAACCCCATTAAAGTAAATGGGGGAAGTCGTTCTGGTTAATTTTTATACCTCACGGTGGGGGAGGCTATAAATTACCACGATAACAGAAAAGGATCCGGGAAAAAATTTTTAGTAAAAAAAAAATTTGGCTCTAGAGTGACAGAAAAAAATTGAGAGGCTAAAAATACCCCCCCCCTTTCCTTTTAAGGTAATTTAAAGTGAGGGCAGTTGCAGCAGGGCGTGCTAAGGAGGTGCAGCATTTAGCTGTAGGGGCCCTGCATTGAGGGGGCCCAAAAGCCCTTTGATACTAGGAGATTTGGAGACGGTGTGTTTACAATTTTTGAACCCAAAACTGCAAAAAATGAAAATTTGGCATGAGTATGATTTAACAAATTCAAGAAATCTGTTAAATTTATATCCTGTACATGAGAGTTGGCGTGAGACTGCAATGGGACCAAATAATCTCTTCTGGGTGTGGAAAGATGCAGCCAACAATTTTAAAAACCCCCCTAAAAATCCTGTCTATGGGGAGGAAAAAAGCTATCTAACTAAGAGCAGCTGTACGTACAGAGAGTGACCGGAAAATGGCGTTCAGAGGCAATACAGTGAAACATATTAACTGATTATGTGATTTTAGCAGCCCCTGGGCCCTATACTTCGCGATGAGTTTTTGAAAACTTTATGTGCTCTGCACGATTTGGGGGGTGCCGCCAAAAAGGGAGAAAAGGGATGGTGGCCGCCCCAAAATGCAGAAAGGTTTAAAAAGAAATGAAAATGTTGTGTCAAAATAGAATTAGAACTAGAACTTTTCGAGATGAAAGTAAAAAAGTTTTTTCGTTGGTTCTAAAAAATTTAAGGGGTTTGACTAGAATTAACTATTCTGAACGGTTTTATCAACACTAGTTATATACGTTTTCTTCCCCATTTTAATATTGTTGGTTATGTCCCATATAACAGTCACAGTTGAAAGCGATTTTTTGTCCGAAGTTGGAAACTAAGTTGATAAAAAAAATATGTCAAGGTATTTTTAAAGAGAAAATTTTTAGGTCGAAACCACCCCTCAAAATTTCCTTTTTGTTTCCCGGGGAAAAAACTGAAAAACCCCGGGAAAAAAATTTTGGGTGTTCACAGAGTAGGACTTCTGGAAATGCCAAAAACCTTTGGGAAAAGTATGTGATTTTTCATGGCACCCAAATGTTTTTAATTGATGATAAATTTCAAATAAATGTTGGGTCAACGACTGGGGCACTTTTCACTGGACACCAATATTTTTTGTTGTGCGTTCCAAATAATTTTTCTCAACCATGGTACAAGCAGTGAAAAACAGACTACTGGCTAGAGGACACATTCAGCAGTGGCTATAATTTCCTCATGATTCTTATAAACTAATGTATGGTCTATATCAAATTTTACATCAATGACTCTAAGGCCGTGTTCACATGGCTTATTCAAGACGGAATTGCGAGCTGGATTGCGCTTGCAATTCTGGCTTGAATAAGGGGTGGGTACGGGGGCGGGGCGGGGGCGCGGCCCACCGGCCCCATAGACTTCCATTATTCACGGCGCGTATTGCGCCTGGATAATGTGCATGTCAGTTTCTCCCCGCCCGGCGGATTCGCCGAGCGAGGAGGAGCGACGGAATCCACTGTTCTCTATGAGAACGGTGGATTACCATAATTGCTGCGACGGATTGGCGCCGTACTGCAGCGCACGCGCCAATCTGCGCCAAAATAAGCCGTGTGAACGGCCCCTAAAAGTTATACCATTAACTTTGGGGCCAATAGAAAGTGAAACACCCTACAGCTTATCATTTTACTTTGTTCCTATAGCTCCAACACATATCACAACACCATAAAGACAATGTATTCACTATTACTCTCTGCTAGCAAAAAAAAACTGGTTCATAGGAAGCCAATTAACACTGTCATCAATCAAGGCTTTAGCACTGTGAGGCAATGATATAGACCACTGAGCCATTCTGCTGCCCCATAACAAAGTTTAATGGTTATCAATAACAGCAAGATAAATAATGTGACTGAGTAAGGTCAAATTATGTCGATATAGTTAAAGAAAAAAAGGTTCATATCCCCCTCTACTATTAATAGCATGTAATGGTGTCAATACCTTCCTGTTTTCGCAACGGTTGTCTAATCGTTTCCGGAGATTCCACATTGTTATGGAAAAAAAGTGTGCTTTTCACCAGGATTAGTTTTTTTCTGGAAAATTTTTAAAAAATCATGGAAAACCAACATACAGACACATTAGACAATCATAAGATCATAATTACTATGTCTATAGTGTAACTCATAATGCTGATACATACACATTAACAGTATGTACCGTAATCGATTAAATAGTAATAATTAGAATCATGACAAGCTCATCCAGATTAACAAAAATATAACAGAAACATCAACTATTTTATGGACAGTGGAAACAAATATTGCATTACTATGAATAGAGATGAGCGAATTTCTCAAAAATTCAATTCGGCCTATTCACGAATTTTCCCTAAAAATTCTGTTAGTTCAGAATCGATTTGTGATGAATCGCATTAAAAAAAAAGCTATTTCCTGGCTGCAGAGAGCCTGTATAGAACATTGTTCCATGTAGAAACAAGCATAGGGAGCGTGGTTTGGTATTGAAACAATGCTGTGAATTGTTATAACACGCAGATGACAGCCTCTGCTTTTAGAATTGCTTCACACTTCATTTATCTGGGCAGTTATGGTGTAAAAACTGACCAAATAACTGAAGTGGGAACGCAGCCTGACAGGGTAATGTCAGCGCCAGCTAGACAGAACCAAGCAGACAGCCAAAATCCCACTATAGCGTCAAAGAGTGCACTCCTTTTACACTGTCGTCAGATGATTCCACAGATTGGAAAGAGTGGAGAGGGTGTCGACAGTAATTTTGTGTTGACGTCACTAATCATTTTGCCCTTCCTTTGATCCATTCATGTCCGCCTTCAATCGGTCAATAATCCATCAGTATTGCTAAAGCCAAATAGAAACAAGAGTTGACCAAAACAGAGCTGACAAGCAAATGTAATATTTACAGGTCTTCAGTGTATCCTACAGACTGAACTGGAGGATTTTCAGACATGTGTAGGGCAGAAAAACACACACTGGATTTGATACAGATTTCCTCATAATAAGTGAAAAAATTAACTCTTTGCCACAGATTGTAATATCCCAACAGACTGAAGTGGATGGATTTGAGATGTGTGTAGGGCAGAAATACACACACTGGAATTGACACAGAATTCCCCACAGCAAGTGAAAAAATTAACTCTTTGCCACAGATTGCAATATCCCAAATTCATTCTGTAATTAATTGAAAACTTGATTTCTGTAATTAATTGAAAACTTTAATTCAATAATTAAATAAATGGGTAAATTTACTACTTGATTGGAATAAAAAATAATTAAAAGCAGCAATGTAAATAGGTTTAGACTAAGGTTTAAGTTTGGCCCTTCAGAGCCCAAAATTTACTGAATTATTTCATTGTGTTTCAAGAGCCATATTTTTTTTTTTATTTTAAATTGACTGAGCTGTATTTTTCCAAGGAAAGTTGTTATTTTTATTGGCATCATTTTGGGGCACATATAATTTATTGAATAATATATATTATGATTATTATTATTATTACTCTTTGGTGAGGAGTAGAATAACATTTTTAGCTGAGTTTTTTTATGCGCTAAAGTGTAAATAATACGATAAATTAATCCTATAGGTCTTTTAAATTACAGATGTAGCAGAGTACAGCTTGACCGTGATATCACGGCTTTCCATGTTATCTGCTTTGATCTGTAAACAAAAGGGCCCTTGAAAAAACATTGGGAAAAAAGGGGAGATAAAACCCTTCTGTGCCGTGATATCACGGTGCAAAAATCTGTTCTGTTCGTTTACATCTTATACCCAAAACCAAATTTTATGGTATTTTATTTTTTCCCGGGTTATAGTACTTTTGATGATTGAAAGCATTGTTTCTTGAAAAAGGCTTTTATGAAGGTTTAAGGTTTTTTTTTTGAAAATCATTTTGTGGTACCTATAATTTATTCTCTGACGTTAATGAATTTTTTACCGTGTTAAATAAGCTTGTTTTCATACATTGTTCATGGATGGTTGAAAATATTCAATATTATTTATCTTTTTTTTTTACTATTTAAGAAAAAAGTGTTATCACTATTTTTTGGGATGAACTTTTTTTTATTTCATTAATGGATTTTAATTTTCCTTTTTTTTTAAATTAAAGCTGGAACAGTTTGATCAATGGTATTTTGCACGTTTTCCCTAGAACTGTTGTTTGTCAGTATTACATATGTAGCAAAGTTTAACATGTCACTAATGTCATAATGTACCATATTACCTGTTCTTAGATCACAACAAAAGCTATTGAAAAGTATTAAAAAGTTGAGATAACTTATTGTGCCTCAATAATATGGTTTGTTGTCTGTAAATTTAAAGCAAAAAATTTGACTGATATTTAGCTGTCACCGCCCCCAAATGTCCCAATTACCCACTGGATTTCATCATGTCCTATTAACCATGACATACAAGGTTCCATAATTTGCCCCCTCCCATACATCCTCCCTTTTAATGTTCGATCCCCTTCACATACACGATTTTTACCCTCACGGCATCCTATCTGTCCCCTCTTGTCTGACCCTTTCTAATTTATTTTCAGATTTCTCTGTGATCTTCCACACCCCAGTACTCACTGCCCAACACATCAGACTTTCTATCACTTTTAGAATGATTAAAAGTTTCCTAAAAAAATCTCTTTAGGATGCTTTAACCTATTACAAAAACCTGCGCCTTTCACCACCATACAAACATGTTCCCTTGGTCCTCTGTCTCTTTCCTCTTCCTAGATTGTAATCTCTGCCGTATAGGGTCCCATTTTGGTTTTGGTTCTATGTTATGTATGTTTATCCCTTGTATGTATGAAATAAATGGCGTTTTAAAATAATTTATAACAATGATGGTGATGATGATAATAACACTGCAGTTAAAATATTGCAATTAGAATGTAACAGTATGAAAGAAGAGCACTGCAAGTCAAAATGACACATTGGTGTATACCTACTGCAGGGCCTCATGGATGGTACATCATACAGGAAAAAAATTATGTGACTTGCATTGTTAAATGCTTCCAAGGACAAGTGGTGGATCCTTTGGTTCAACTGTGAGTTTTGTCATAGAAACACCTCAAGGTGCAGAGTCTAAAGAGTATTCAACCTTTTACTCCTTGTACAAGGGATCTGGACTTCGCTGTAGTGCAGAGAACTCCCAAGACACTACCCCCAAAGTAGTAACTTGGAGCAAAGCTGACATATGCAGTAGGTGCAAAACTGAAGGAGTAAACAGAACGCATAATTGAGTCAACAGCAGAAGGTGGAGTATTTTTCCAGTCACATCACAGGCAGACGTTAAGGGCAGGCAGTGGACAAGACAGATCTGCAAGAAGCAAGCCCAGGGCCAAAACCAAGAAACAGCACACTGAATATAGCTAAAATAGTAATAACACACTACAGCAAACTGCCAAGGCAGGAAGGGAGAGGTGACCTTTAAGAGGAATCAGGTAGCAGGTCATTGGCCTGAGAAAGCTGGTAGGCTTGTGCTGGCCTTTTAAACCAGTATATCCTCTAGGGTGGAGCCGACAGCAGGAGAACGAGGTATCCAATGAACAGAGGACCAGCCATATCATGCAGTACAGCAAAGAAGTAAAGCAGCACATATTGATAGGACTGGCTGTGTCACGAGCCATAAAACATTATTTAGCTGCCTACTAAAAATTCTATAGATGGCTACATCAATGTGTTTTATAGGTTAACCATCACATAATAACCTAGAAAGTATCATGCAGAGAGGAGATGCAGTAAATGTGAACCATTAACAGCCAGGGTAGGAGATACTATAAAGAAGCACTTTAATATCTATGAAAACTCAAACTTTTTATATTGCATTTTCTGTCTGGCAAACCTATGCCTGCTTTATATTTATGAACAATGAGTAATACAATTTATAGGTAAAAAAATCTAGGCATTAGAATATGCTTTTCCTCATTTGGCTTTGGCAGATTTTCAGACACTATTTATACTTTGCTTGTAACACGTTGGAACTGAGGAGTTTATCATGACAATAAGGTAATGTTCCTTCTTGGAAAAGCTGATCATTTTCTATAAGACAGAAATATGATTTGTTATTATAACTGTCATTCATTACCTGGAAATTGGGAACACTCTAAACATCATGACTGCAGAAAAACCAGTTTATGGGCAGAGTGTTAAAATGTGCATCTCATTTTTGCAATGGAAACAAATACTGACACAAAAGTTGAACACAACTCCCTTTAAACTTGGAGAAGTTCCCACATTTTTGCCTTTTACTGTTGTAATCTCTTGAAAACATTAAAATAACTTCCACGGGGAGTATGAGCACTGAGATGGAACTTGGACAGACAGATAGCATGTTCTATTAAAGCTTTCAGGTTTTCAGGTTCAACAGTTCATTTGACCCCTTGTTGTTTAAGAGAAATAATGTATATTCCATTTTACATCTTAGCCCCTCGGAATGTATCTCCCTAGTTGAAGCCACAAAAACTGGTAGCGCAATTACATATGTATTTACCGTATACTGACCGTAAATAAATCCTACCAAATATATTTAAACAGGTTATTTATTTTGAAACATGAAGGATTGTGAAAATTAATAAAGCCAACCAAGTATAATAATTGCTTTTTGATTTATATTAAAAATGCCAAAAAATATGTAAAGAAATATAAACATATTGCATTCACCGAGTTCCTGAATTGCAAGGTTTCTTAAAATTCATAATGCTCCCTAGTAATTGGTTATTCTGCTAATTTTTTCAATTTTTTTCCGTGATATGTTAGGCTTTAGTTTTTGTATGCACAATTGTTTACCATTATATATTATATATTCTTATTTTAATTAGATGTAAGTAAGAAAAATAAAAAGTTTATTCACTATTTCTGCTCATTTATTTTTTGTAAAGCAAAAATGGTGCTGAAATAAGATTTTTAATTGTGTTGTCTATGTCCATCAAGTGGAAGTCTTTCATGACTATTGTTGATATTACATTTTAGGGTTGAGGTTCAAAGTTACAGTTGGGGCTCTTATTTTTCTGTGTGTGATTTTATGTGTTATGTTATTTTACATATTCTGCTCCTCATCATATTAAAATAAAACCTTTGGATGTGTAATGGTTGACTTAACTTTTTCTTATTTTGCCCTCATATTAACACTTTAAACTGTAGCTCGTTAATATAGTAAAAAAAAATTAGCACAACCCAGTGATATAGGGCAAATTATTGCTAACGTGAATTCAACTGCTAGAGCCTGATATTGATAAGATACAGCAGCTCATGCCAGTCACACGAATCCGCTACGGGCCAGATAGTGCCTATAGTGCCCTCAGTTGATTTGGCATTGGATATCAACAATCTTGAGAAGGCCTGACGGCATAGTAATAATCCATCCCTGCCTTCTCAATGGTAAGTCTGACTGCTGCTGGCAGCCTGCCCTCCCCTCCCACAGCTACACAAAAGATATGAAAAAAATGAGAAAACATTTACCGTTTTCTCTCATACTACTAAAAAAATAAATCTAATGTAAAAATGGATTAAAAATAAAGCCTCTATGAATCTACATAGGAAAGGTCATGCGGAAAATTAGTAGAATAAAATGAGTGTAAGAATTAGTGTTTTTTTAAAACTGTCCTGCCAGATCGTTGATCCTGATACTAAAAAAGTTATAAAAATTATGCCCAGTCAGAAAGGGGGTAACTGTTTAAGGAAAGAAAAGGAAGAAAGGAGCCTAACCCTTACACCCAAAATTAAACTCACTTGTTCTCCATTTTTTCCAGAGATTATTAGGATGCGAGTGGCTTCCTTGCCATTGAGGGCTACATGACTTAAACGATAATCATTCACTACGCATTGCATATGATGCCCAAGTTGTTTTTCATGTGTATCAAATTCAATTCACAGAACAATTGGACGTTATTTACTTACTGGGGTTGTCCAGGCGATAGGAAAATTAAATAATATGCTAGTTCAGGTCAATAAAATGCAAAAGAGCCTATACTCACCTTTCTCCTCACCTCCGTTCCATTGCTGGGTCTCCCTGGTCTTCTGTTTACCTTTGTTTTCTTCTAAATGGAACCTCACTACTGCAGCACATCAAGAGCCACAGGTATGAAAAGCTGCTAGGTCAACTAAAGCCTCAACTTTGTTGCCCATTAGCGAACCAATAAGAGCGGTTTGCGGCAACAAGAAGTGAAGCTTTAGGACTAGAGAACGTTTCATACCTGGGCTCTTATTGGACTGCAAGCTGTATGTGGCCCACTCTTATACATCATCCTGTTCTGAAAAGTGAACAGCTCTGTAAGCAGAGGCATGTAATTGCCGCAGTAGCGATGTCCTGTTTCGAAGAGGGTGAATAAGGAAAACAGTAAGAGCCAGAGAAAAGCCTGAGCCACTGCGAATGATCGAGGCAAGTGCGATAAAGGTAAGTGTAGGCTTTTTTTATTTTAATGGCACTGCCCACTTAACACTAATATTCAATTTTACTCATGATAACCTGTACAAGTGTCCGGACTATGGGGCTCAAGTCTAGAGGCCCAATAGGGAGCGTTGATCTTATTTATTGGACGCGCGTCCACCCTCAGCAGCACTACTATTACATGAAAGTATTTGTTAATATCTATTCCCTCTAGACATAAATAGCGATGCCCATATTTACCCACATAATAAAGTGTGCAATCATGACCCTTTTATTGTGCGAGTACACATTATCACATATAGTGAGTCATTATATATCTTGCGTCTCTGTCCTCACACGATGTATGACTTTCACACTTCAGTCTGTCTTACACAGCCTGGTCTGTCACACAATCTGTCTGTCAATCGCGAGTAAGAGTCACCATCTAAATGGAACTGAATTCTACAGCACTGCATCAACAAAGAAGCAAAATAATACTTCCATGTCATGCAGCCGACTCTGCGGAAGATACTATCCTTATCCATGATGAGTCCATTCTTTCCTTTGTTCGAGCTCATTCTCTTTTCTCAAGAATCATTTTTTTTTACTCTTTTCATCTCTTGAATTCACTAGACCACCATGAAGAGGCACTCCTCATGGCCACAACGCCGGTTCCTGTCAGATTTTACCACGACAAGACTTCTTCCATAGCCTTACTATCACATTTCCAGCATTCCTTATTTATTTCAACTTATAGTCGTGCAGGTGCCCCCCCAATTTTAAGTAAATTTGGGTCAGTAAATGTTTGCACCCACTATTAAAGGGGTATTGCCACGCACCTCTATTCTGTATTCCTTACCAAGTCCCGTTTGCTATGCTCTGGCTAGCATGGAAGAGGGGCAGTCTTCAACTTTAGAAAAAAAAACCACTGTTTAAAGCCCACGCCCTTGTGTGAAAGCAGTCATCACATCACCTCCTGTGCCGCTCCGAGGACTGAATACTCAGTAGTTCAAAGCAGCGACTCAGCCAGCAGGGGAAGATCTCTGGTGATTAGCTAAAGCATAAATAGCAATATGCTTTATACTTTCGGCCTAGAACACAGAATGAACCAAGTGACGAACACACGGTGAAGCTGTATGAGGACAATGAGGACATGAGATCAGTGAGGAGATCGAGATGCTCAGGCAGGAGGGATCAGCTGTACTGATTACAGGTAGGGAGATCTAGTGAGGAGATCGAGATGCCCTGGGCAGGAGAGATCAGCTGAGTGAGAGTACTAACTCCTTCCCCCCCCCCCCCCACACACCAAGCAGGAGGGATAGGCTGTCGCATCTACATGAGGGAGATCAGTGAGGAGAATCGAGATGCTCTGGCGAGACTTCGTAGGGATCTTGTGTGATCTACAGGAGGGAGAAAACATCAGTGAGAGAGATTCGAGATGCATGGCAGGGAGGGCAATCAGCTGTGATTACAGGAGCGGATGATCAGTGAGGAGGATCGAGATACCTGGGCTAGGGCTATCAGCCTGCTATTACAGGTGTGAAGATCAGTGAGGAGATCGAGATGGCTGGCAGGAGGGATCAGCTGTTGATGGACACTGAGGGCAAAAGGATCAGTGAGCTGAGATCGAGATTGCCTGGATAGGAGGATCAGCTGTAGAGCGGACACTGAGGGAGGATCAGTGAGGATCGATCGAGAATGCCTGGCCAGGAGGGATCAGCTAGTGATTAGTAGAGAGGGAGATCAGTTGAGCGAGGTATCTTGAGATGCCTGGCAGGAGGGCATAGCTGTGATTACAAGGAAGGGAGATCAGTGAGCGCAAGTTGAGAGATGCCTCCGGCTAAGAGGGGATCAGCCTGTGATTACAGGAGGACGAGATCAGTGAGGAGATCGAGATGCCACTCCGGCAGTGATGTGTGGCATCAGACTTGTGATTACAGCGAGGGAGATCAGTGAGAGAGATTGCAGATATACTGGCAGGAGGATCCAGCTTAGTGCATTACAGGGAGGAAGAGCGAGATCAGGGAAGGCAGAGATCGAGATGACCATGCCAGAGCGAGTTAGGGTATCCAGCTAGATGAGGACCACTGAGGCGCTGGAACGAAACAGTGAGCATGATCGACAGGATGCCTGGCGGAGGGATGGAGCCTAGGTGATTACAGTGGATGGTGATCACGTTGAGACAGATCTGAGGATTAGCCTGGCAGGAGAGGGGCATCAGCTTGTCACGGGACACGGAGGAGATCAGTGAGCGAGATGGAGATGCCTGGCCAGGAGGTAAATGGGAATTAGGATCAGATGTGGATGGACTCTCGAACTGCGAGGTCTGTGAGGAGATGCGCAGATGCCATGGCAGGAGGGATCAGCTTGTGAGCGACACGGAGGGGTCAGATCAGTGATGGAGATCGAGATAGCACTGGCAGGAAGGGATCAGCTTGTGATTTTACAGGGGGCGAGATCACGGTGAGGATGGAGATCGTGATGACACTGGCTATGAAGGGCCACATCAAGACTGTGATGGATATGCGAGGCGAGATCAGTCTGAGCGAGAATCGAGATGCCTGGCTTAAGGAACGGGATCAGCTGGTGATTACAGGAGGAGAGATCGTGCACGTAGCGAAATCGAGATGCCTGGGATGAAGGTATCAGCTGTGATTGCATTACTGGAGGGAGATCAGTGAGGAAATCGAGATGGCTTGCAGGAGGATCAGCTGTGGATTACAGCGAGAAGGCAGTAAGATCAGTGAGGAGTGAGACTCGAGATGCCTGGAGCAGACGAGGATCAGTGTGATACAAGAAGGGAGATCAGTGCTAGAGAAATTGAGATGGCTGAGGCAGAGGGATCAGCTGTGATTACAAGGGATGCGGGAGATCAGTGATGGTGATCGAGATAGCAGTGGCCAGGAGGATCAGGTACACTGTGATTATTACAGGAGGGAAGATCAGTCGAAGGAGATCGGAGGTATGATGCACCTCCGGGCGAAGGAGGGCATCAGCTGTGATTACAGGAGGGAGATCAGTGAGCCCGAGGATGACATGCTGGCAGGAGGACGATCAGCGTGATTACAGGAGGAGAGTTCAGTGCAGAGAGTATCGTAACATGCCTAGGCAGGAGGAGTATCAGCTGTGATTACAGCGAAAGCGGAGCGAGATCAGTGAGGAGATCGAGATGCATGGCAGGAAGGGATCAGCTGTGATTACAGGAGCCTGAGGTTCAGTGAGAGAGATCGAGACTGCCTGGCAGGAGGGATCAGACTGTTGAAGCGACACTTGACGGAGAGCATCCAAGTTGAGGATGATGAGAGTAGCCTTGGCAGGAGGGGATTCAAGCATGTGGAGGACACGGAGGGAGATCAGTGAGCCGAGATCGAGCGATGGCCCTGGCCAGGAGGGATCAGCTTGTGCAGAACTACTTGAGGTGAGATCAACGGTGAGGCAGATCCGACGATGCCTATGCTAGGATGAGGATCAGCTGTCATTACAGGAGGCGAGATCAGTGACGCGAGAATCGAGATGCCTGTAGGCCAGGACAGGATCATCTGGTCTCTGGATATACAGGATGAGGAGAGGAGGATCAGCAGAATGAGGAGCTGATAGTAGATGCCTGGCAGGAGAGGATCAGCGATGTGTGAAGACACGGAGGAGATTCAGAGTGGAGGAGATCGAGATGCACTGGGCAGGAGCGGGAATCAAGCATCCGTGATTACAGGAGCCGTGAGATAGTCCGAGGAGACTGAGATGTCCTGGCAGGAGGGATCAGCTTGCTGATTACAGGAAGTGCCGGAGGAGGATCAGTGGAGGACGTCGAGATGGCCCCCTGGACGAGCGCACGCAGGGGATATAATCAGCTGTGATTACAGTGGATGGGAGATTAGTGAGGGATGGAGATCGATGATGCTGGCGAGATAGGATCAGCTTCGTGAATTACAGGAGGGAAATCTGTGGAGGGCACAATCCGAGGGATGCCTGGCACAGGATGGGGATCAGCTGTGAGGACACGGAGGGAGACTCAGTGAGCTGAGCATCGGATGATTGCCTGGGCATGGATGAGGATCAGCATTTGTTGACCGACACGGGAGGGAGATCAGTGAGGATTGATCGAGATGCAGCCATGCAGGAGGGCATCAGTCCTGTGATGGCACGGAGTGTAAAGAAGATCAGTGAAGGATGATCGAGAATGCCTGGCAGAGACAGGATCAGCTTGTGATTACAGGAGGGAGATCAGTGCAGGAAGATTGCCAGATTGACACCTGGTGGTGGGATCTAGCTGTGATTACAGGAGAGCGTGTATCTAGTGAGGAGATCAAGAAAGATGCCCTCGGCAGGATGCCACGGATCAGCTGTGATGGAAACTGAGGGTTGTATCATTGAAGGAGATGCGAGATGCCTGGCAGAGAGGGAAATCAGCCTGTGAGCGACACGGAGGTAGAGCAACAAGTGAAGGAGGCATCGAGATGCTCGGCAAGCGACGGGATCAGCTGTGATATACAGTGAGCGGAGATACAGTGATGGAGATCCAGATGCCTGGCAACAAGGACGGGATCAGCTGTTGATTACCACGGAGGGTGTATCTGTGTTGGAGATCGAGATGTCTGGGACACGGAGGGATCAGCCTGTCTGATTACAGGAGGTGAGTAGCCAGTGATGAAGATGATCGAGATTGCCTCGAGGCAGGCAGGGATCAGCTGATGAGGACACGGAGACTGGAGATCAGTGAGCGAGATCGAGATGCCTAGAGCCACGGACGGGATCAGACTGGTGAGACGACACGGAAATGAGGAGTATCATGTGAGGAGATCAGAGATGCCTGGCAGGAGGGATCAGCTCGTGATATACAGGAGGGAGGGATCCAGGTGAGGACTAGATCGATGATGTCCTGGACAGGAGATGGGATCAGCTGTGATTACAGGAGGTCAGATCAGACAATGAGGCAATCGAGGATGTCCTGCTGGCAGAGAGGGAGATCCAGCTTGTAGAGGACACTGAGGCGGAGATTCAGTGCAGGATGAGTGGAGTTAGCCCTGGCAGGAGCGCGATCAGCTCGTGAATTGAGGACACGGAGGGAGATCAGTGAGGAGACTTGAGAGTAAGCATGCCTGGGCCAGGTAGGGCATGAAAGAGGGTTATCAGCTTGTGATTACAGTGAGGCGGAGACTCAGTGGAGGAGATCTGAGATGCCTAGGAGGCATGCGGTTATCAGCTGTGATTACAGGAGGGAGATCAGTGAGGCCAGAAATCGAGAATGCCATGGAGCAGGAACGGCGGGATCAGCTCGTGATTACAGGAGGGAGATCATGTGAGGAGATTCGAGATGCCTGCGCAGGAGTGCATATCAGTGTCGTTACAGGAGGCGAGATCAGTGAGCTAGGAGGAAGATCGAGATGCCTGGCCAGGATAGGATCAGCTGTGATCTAAGGAAGGGAGATCAGTGAGGGCGTGATCGAGGATGCACTGGCCAGGAGGGATCAGGCTGGGTGTCCCCCCCCCCACACTATGGAGGACACGCGAAGGCGGTCGCAGATCTGTGAGGATGATCGAGTAGGCCTAGGCACGAGGGGAGCATGATCCCTGTACTGAGGACACGCGAGGCGAGATACATTTGTGAGTCGAAGTCGAGCATGCCCTGACAGGAATGGGGATAAGACTGTGAGGACACTGGAGGGAGATCAGTGTGAGAAGGATCGAGATGCTGGCATGGAGACGGGATCAGCGTGATTACAGGAGGGAGATCAGTGATGCGAGATCCAGATCGCCTGGCAGGAGGAGTGATATCAGCTGTGATTACGAGAGCGGAGATCAGTGAGGAGATGAGATGCCTTAGGCAGGAAAGCAGGCATCAGCTGTAAGGTTTAAGGACACTGAGGGAGATCAGTGAGGGAGGGATCGAGTATGCCTTGGACAGGACGCGATCAGCTGTGATTCCATGGAGAGGAGAATCAGTGGAAGGAGATCTAGGATGCCTTGGCAGGTCGGGGTATCTAGCTGTCGAGGACATGAGGAGAGATCAGTGAGGAGATCGAGTATGCACTGACTAGGAGGGACAAGCTGTGATTACAAGGAGGGTGCCCAGATCAGTGAGGCACATCGAGGATGCCTGGCCAAGAGAGCGGATCAGCCTTCGGTGACGGCACACGAGGGAGATCAGTGTGGATGAAGGATTCCAGGGCAGGAAGGCGCGATCGAGCTGTGAATCTACAGGAGGGAGGTATCATGTGAGGAGCGTCGAGTTGCCTGGGATGACAGGAGGATCAGACGTGTGCATTAACAGGAGGGGACTCTGTGTCAGGTGATTCGAGATGCCTGGCCCAGGACCGAGGATACAGCTGTGATTACAGGAGGGATGAGATGCAGATCACGTGAGGAGATTCGAGATGGCTCTAGGCTGGAGTCGCGCGATCCAGATGTGTTACAGGAGAAGGGAGATTCAAGTGAGGAGATCGAGAGATGTCCTAGGCCTGAGGGATCAGCTGTGGAGGACATGGAAGGTGAGATCAGTGAACGTGATGGAGATGACCATTGGCTAGGAGGCGTATCAGTACTGTGAGCGACACTGAGGGAGTAGTCGAGATGATGCGATGATGCCCTCAGGAATGTGAGGGGGATCAGCCCTGTGGAGAGACAATGAAGGGAGATCACGTTGAGGGAGATCGAGTAGAATGCCTAGGAAAGAGATGGGTCCGCGATCAGCTTGTGATTAGCAGGAGGGAGAATCTTGTGCAGCGATGATCGAGATGCCCTGGCAGGAGGGATCAGCTAAAACTGACTAATTACAGGGAGGGAGATCAAAGGTGTTAACTGCAGGACAAAGATCTAGAATGCCTGGGCAGGAAGAAGGGAATCAGACTGTGATTACAGTGAAGGAGATCAGTGAGGCTGATCGGGAATTGCTGGACAGGAAGGGATCAGCCCTGCTGAGGGAAAACTGGTAGAGGAGAGATCAGTGAGGAGAATCTGAGATGCCTGGAGGATGGTATCAGCTATGAGACTAGACACTGATGCGAAGATCAGTGAGGGAGATCGATGATGCTGGCAGGAGGGATCAGCTGTGCAACGGACAACGGAGGGCGAAGATCAGTGAGGAGATCGAGATGCCTTGGCAAGGAGGTGATCAGCTAGTTGATTTCAGGAGGGAGATCAGTGAGGAGATCGAGATGCTAGGCAGGAGGCGAATCAGCTGTGAGGCCGAACACTGAACGGAGAGATCAAGTGTTAGGCGGGATTGACGATGACCTCGGCAGAGAACAGGGATCAGCTGGTGAGGACACGGAGGGAAGATCCAGTGACGGTAGATCGAGAAGCCCTGACACGGAGGCGGGAAAGCGGATCAAGCTGTGAGGACACGGGAGGGTGATCTGTGAGCGAGATCGAGATGCCTGGCAGGATAGGGATCTGCCTGTGATTAACAGTGAGGAGAGATCAGTGAGTGAGGATCGAGATGTACTGGCAGGATGGGAATCAGTCTGTGGTAATTATACAGGACGGTCGTGAGAGCAGATGAGGATGACTCGAGATGCCCCTGGAAGGATAGGCGATTCAGTGTGAGGCACACGGAGCGGTTAGACTCCGGAGCCTTCAGTATTATTGGAAGATTCGAGATGCCTGCTGGCAGGAGGAGTGATACAGACTGTGAGGACAAGGAGGCGAGATCTAGTGACGGGATGATCGAGATGCCTAGGCGAGGTGCGGAGATCAGCAGTGATTACAGATTGAGGGAGATCAGTGAAGGAGATCGAGATGCCTGGAAGGATAGGGGATAAGACTGTGAATTAAAAGTTTGGGGGAGATCAGTGCAGGATGATCGAGATGTCTGGCAAGGATAGGATCAGCATCGTGAGGACACTGAACGGGGCAGATGCTCAGTGAGGATGATCGAGAATTGCCTGGCGAGGAAAGGGCGATCATCTGATTATTACAGAGACGCGAGAGATCAGTTAGAGGTGCGATGTAGATGCCCTGGCAGGAGCTGGAAAGATCAGCTGTGAGGACACTGAGGAGAGATCAGTGAGGAGATCAGAGCATGCTCATGACCAGGAGTGGGGATCAGCTATGTCGTTGATTACAGGAGGTAGATCACCTCAGTAGTGAGGCCAATCGAGCATGAACTGACCTGGAAAGTGCAGGCGTATCACGCTGTGAGGACACTGAGGGGAGCATCAGTGAGGAGAAGGGTGAGACCTTTAGGCAGGGAGGGGATCAGCTGTGAGGACAAGGAGGGAGATCAGTGAGGAGATTGAGGTGCCTGAAAGGAGGGATCAGATGTGATTACAGCTATGGGAAGATCAGTGAGGAGATCATAGATGCCTGGCAGGAGAGAGGGATCAGCTTCTGATTAAGGCAGGGTGTTCAGTGAGGGGACACATGCGATCGAAGATGCCATGGCAGGAGGGATCAGCCTAGGAATGGATTACAGGAAGGTGGATGATCAGTGAAGGAGATCGAGGATCGCCTCGGCATGGTAGGCAAACAGGCAGGGAGGAGGATCAGAACTTGTTGATCTATACAGGAGGGAGATCAGTGAGGCGATCGAGTCATTCCTGTAAGGCTAGGCAACGGGGGATCAGTGTTGAGGTCATGGAGGGAGAACAAGTGAGTGAGATCCGAGGATGACCTCGGCTGGACATGGAGGGATCAGCTGCGTAGGAGGACATGGTGGAGATCAGTGAGGAGATGGAGATAGATGCCATGGCAGGAGGGATCAGCTGTTGAGCGACACTGAGGAGCACATCGTGATCAACTGAGGAGGATGGAGACAATGCACTTGGCGAGGGGATAAGTGTGAATCAGCTGTAGAGTCGACACTGGAGGGAAGTTCAGTTTGAGGAGTATCTCGACGATGCCTGGCAGGGAGGCATCATGCTGTGATTTACACACGGAGGGAAGATCAAGCTTGAGGAGATTCGAGATCGCCTGGCGAGGAGTTGGGATCAGCCTGTGAGGACATCTGAGGAAGTCGAGATCAGTGAGGAGACTCGAGATGCACTGGCAGTAGAGGCGATCAGCATGTTGGGATTAAGGAGGCGAGATCAGTGAGGATGATCTAGATGCTGCAGGGAGGGGTCTGCTGTGCATTACAAGGAAAGAAGAAGATTATGTGAGCAGCGATCGAGATGCCTGGCAGGTACGGGATCAGCTCTGAGGAAACTTGAGTAGGGTGATCATAGTGAGGAAAAGATCGATATGCATGCATGGAACTGGGGTCGGATCAAGCTATGAAGGGACACTGTATGGAGATCCAGTGAGGGTCGAATAGTGATCGAGAAAATTGCCTGGCAGGACGAGGGTATATCAGGACTTGTGATAACAGGCAGGGAGATCAGTGAGGCCGATTCGAGATGCGCTGAAGGAACTCCCGGTTATCCAGACTATGTGCGGACAGTGATGAGAGATCTTGTGAGAGAGAAAGGGAGATCGAGTAGTATGCCTGGGCAGGAAGGATTCAGCCTGTGAGGACACGGAGGATTTATTATCACTACAACCGAGAACGAGGGTGAGGGAGTACGATGAGATGCTATGGCGTCGGAGGGAGGATCAGCTGTGTTTACAGGTAGGGAGATCAGTGAGGGAGATCGAGATGCCCTTTCATGAGCAGAGAGGGTTCAAGCTGTGGAGGAAACTGAAGGCCGAGATCAGGGAGGAAGATCGAGATGCCTGGCAGGTATGGGATCATGCTGTGGAGGCACTGAGGGAGATCAGTGAGGAGATCGAGATAGCCAGTGCCAGAAGTGGAATCAGCTCGTGATCTACAGGAGGCGAGACATCCGTCGAGGAGTAATTCGAGATGCCTGGACATCTAGGGGGAAGGGATCAGGCTGGTAGAAGGACACTGAGGGAGAATCAGTAGAGGTGATGCGATGATGCTGGAGGAGATGGGCAATCAGCTGCTGATCTACGAGGAGGGAGATCAGTGAGGAGACTCTAGATGCCTGGGCCGTGGGATTCAGCTGCTGAGGACACTGAGGGAGATCAGTGAGACGAAGGGACAGATCGAATGCCTGACAGGAGGGATCAGCTCCTTGATTACAGGAGGGAGATCGAGTGTGAGGCCATATCGGATGCCTGGCCCAAGGAGGGATCAGCTTGTGAGGCAAGAGGTAGATCTAATGATGAGGAGATTGGAGATGCCTGGGCAGGAGGGAATCAGTTGGTGAGGACACGGAGGGAGCATCAAGTGAGGAGGATTGAGATGCCTGGCAGGAGAGGAACAGTAGATGCATTACAGGAGGGTAGAGGGAGAAAGAGATCATGTGCAGGAGGTCGGAGGATGCCTCGGGCCAGGACTTGCTGATCTGCTCGTGATTACAGGGAGGGATTCCCTGATCAGTGAGTGTGGAGATATCGAAGATGCCTGGAAGGAGTCCGGGATCATGATATCTTGTGATTACAGGGCAGGGACAAGCAGTTGAGGAAGATCGAGATGTCTGGCAGGAGGGACTCTGGAGGATCAGCTGTGATACTTCAGGAGGGAGAGCAAGATATCTGTGGAAGATCGAGGATGCGCTGGCAAGGAGAGGCTAAGACCGATCAGCTCGTGATTACAGCTGAGGATAGAGCTGTAAAGACACAGAGATGACTGGCGGGCAGGGATCAGCTGTTGTGGTTACGGGGCATAGATCCCCAGGAGACAGCTGAAAAGCGGGGGAGTGTCGCTTTTACAACAGGGCTGAGAAGGGTTTGCGCAGTGGATATGAGAACTTGGGGGAGAAATGACAGCACTGGGAGCTCATTACAGAAGAATGTGAGGGGTCGGGCAGGGAGGGAGCTCGCATGTGCAGCAATGTGCATTCCCGAGCCCAGCCATCACAGAGAGAAGGTTCAACTGAGCAAGCGCGGCCAGGCCAGGAGAACAGAATGTGCTGGTCGGAGTCCCTAACAACGAGCAGTACACAACTGAAACAGAAGGAGATGGCCATTCTAACATGGTACATTTTTTTTAATGACTTATAATTACAAACTTGCTTTAATTTGTATTTGGGATGTTCCCACGTCAATTTAACATTGTGGCAAAACCCCTTTAAGTAGGTAGCTTTATAGATCTCCAGTAAGAAGGTATATAGGTACATTGTAAGTAGTTATAGTAGCCCTCTGATGGTAGATAGGTATATATGTCCCCTTTGGGTAGATATACTGTCCCCAGTAGACAGGTAGGTATATATGTCCACTGTAGGTATGTACACAGGCCCCTGTAGGTAGGTAGGTATACAGCCACATGTAGATAGGGAGGAATATATGACCTTTGTAGGTTGATATGTAGGTATATAGCCGCATGTAGGTATACAGCTCGCTGTAGGTATCTACTCCCCTGCAGATAGGTACTTATAAATCCCCATGTAGGTATATATACATTTCCCTGTAGGTATACTTCCCCCTGTACATTGGTAGGTATACAGCTTGTTGTATATAACTCCATGTAGATAAGTAGGTATACATCCTCCTGTAGGTAAACAGCCCCCTGTGGGTATATATGCCTTCTGTAGGTAGATATGCCATCTATAGGCTTATACAGCCCCTTGTAGCTACATAGCCCCCTACAGTTAAATGTGCCTTCTGTAGGTATATATCCTCCTGTAGCTATACAGCCCCTGAAGGTATATAGCCTCATGTAAGTATACTGCCCCTGTTAGTATATAGCCTCATGTAGGTATATAGCCTCATGTAGGTAGGCCACTTCTGACTGATTAGAAAAAAAACATACTTACCTCTACCCATTCCCCCCTGTGAGGAGCTCACATCCAGCTCATACTTGGACGTTGTTCCTTAGCTCTTCTAGGCCTGAAGCCTACAGGATTTCTGCCTAGTGCATACAGCGGAGCAGGAGGCTCAAAGGAGCACTCAGTATGCGGTGCAGAGAGCTGATTTTGATTGGCTCTCTTTTCCACCATTGAGAAGATGTGATGGGTCCGAGCCAGCATACTGACGTGCCGCATGGACCTAAAACCAATGGAGTTTGGGGCCTCTCAGAGGTTTTACTGACTCCACCAATGGGCTGGTCCGAACTGGTCTGTTCAACCCCTTTGAAATCATAAAAAAGGCCATGCTTACTGCAAAAAAAAAATTCACTGCCAACAGAAAACAAAAAAAAAGCATTTTGCCACATGGGAGAAGTTGCCCAGGTGCAAAATACTGATGACTGGCCCCTCACATACCAAATATTTATACGGAGTAAGGAGTTAGTGTCTAGTATTACATTAGCATATAGAGTTAGGTTACAAACCAGTTCACACCAGGAAGCATAAAAGCCAATTGATCATACAGGGGAACTTCACAAGTGCAAAATATTGACCAATCACGCAATTACTATTCATGAGGACAGTGCTGGATTTGCACATAGATAAGGCGTATGCCAGCCATACAGTTAAATATAGTGCAACATGCTGGCTTACAGCCCATTATTTGATCAGATGAGCTGTCCAGCACACTTCAAGTGCCCAACACAAGAGACTGAATTCTCATGCTTTTTGGGTGAACTGGTTATTGACCTATTTTTACATAAGTCAGATGCTCGAACAAGCAGACCTATTTCAATGTGGTCTATTTAAGCCTGAGTTGTCGTAATGGAACTAGGTTTGCCTTTAGGCAACGTATACTTGTAAAATAATAAAAAGTAATTTATGATAATTAATCAAACTATATAAAATTTAATTATATAAATGTCGTAATAAATTATATGATATAAAATTGTATAATATCCCAAAAATATAAAATTAGATCTTATAAAATGTATTTAAGATTACTATAAGCTAAGAATTGAAAATTACATAATATAAATTAATGAAACCGATACAGTATCTACCATAAATCCTGTTGGCAATTGTGTATATTCAGAGTTAGCGTAGTATTTTCAGTGATTACAAACACATCACAGCAAGCTAGAAATAAAATAAAAGGTGTAAGACTAGCATGTCAGTGAATAGAAGCTATGGTAGTGATCTTGCTTGGTGGTCCACAAGTTTCAGGAACACATGTGGTGTGCCGGCTTTTAATGTATGTCAAATACATATGTTTGACGCATTACCAAAGCGCCAAAGTTCCATGGTGCGTCAAGCACAGATGTGAGGTACCTCGGACCTTAGGCACCATTTATGACCGTACATTCACCACTTTCATATATTCAGTTGCATTTTACATGGGAAAAAAAAGACACAAAAAATGTATTGAGGCGCCAAGTTTCATGCATTTCGCTCTATGTGTGTTACTGGGGAATTAGTAAAGCTAATTGTACTTGTTGTACTTGTTTAGCTTTCTTGTTATAGCCATACACCGATTACATTCTCCAATTTCTTAATAATGAAAACAATTGCACAAGCAATCCTTTCCTTAGTAAATAAGACATAAAAATTATAAAGATCAACAGCAATAAATGGTAATGATAACCAATATAACATTTTAATCCAACATTGTCTACGTCATAGCAGATATTAAAGAAGAGGAAGGACACTGCTTTATAAGATGCAGTTGTGCTCTGTTAACAATTAGCATTTCTTCATTTATATAATTGTATAATTATTGCATTCGTGTTTGATTTTCCATTAAATGTGAGCACATTTCTCCTATGATTTGCAGAGATCACTTCCAACATTCCCCATGTGCTGTACATCTGTGTGAAAGTCAGCTAGGCACCTTCTGCAAACATCACTCTTGTTTCCACTTTTAAACAAAGTCTCTTTCAATTATGTATCTCTAGCTATTCACCTAGGTAAAAGCCTAAATGCAAACCTTACAAACAAACCATTCACATTGAAATGCTTCCATGCTTAAGTTTGTTAAATTATGCTTTTGTTAAAGTAAAGAGATGGAAAATCACATTTTTAAATACACTATACAGCTTTAGATTTCTTCTCCATTTGTGGCACTAAACAATGACAACTGTAAATTACTGGAGGCAGAAAATGTCCGCATCTCACAATTACTACAGCAAATAGAATGAGAAGCTACATTATAAGACAGTGACATAGCTTAAATATGCCCATGTTCTTATAGAAATGTTAGATGCATTTCCAGTATTGCTTTTGTTTGGATACCATGACATGATGTGACATTGCTGAGAATACAGCTTTGTATGCACAGCACTTAGAAGAGAATTGTTCTAAAAGAAAAAAAAAACATGATTTATTAAAGATATTTAGATGACATAATCAGAATATGCCTGTGAAATATTGAAGCGACTTGTAAAAAGGGGGGGGGGGGGGGGGGGGGGGTTAAAGACCGGCTCTAATACTTGTAGAACAAGAGCCCACTACAAAAGGCATATGTACCTGGTATAAAGAACCATCACGACCCAGCTGTATGCTGTCCCTGACTCCTATCTGAATGTAGGTTTTCAGCTTTTAGATCTGCAGTAATTAATACATTAAATAAAATAATACATAAAAATATAATGCATAATACCTATAAAAACAGGTATCCCCATACACTATTAATATACACCAATCATAACATTGCAACCACTGGCTCATTCCACTAAAATAGCTGTTACCCACAAAGGCATGAAGACCTCAGAAGGTGTCCTTTGGTATCTGGCACCAAGATAGTAGCAATAGATTCTTTAAAGGGGATTTATCGCTTCATCAGTTCATCTGTTTTCTTGTAGTTTCAGTTTCTCAGTTCCTGAAATCCAGAGGCGTTTCTTCCCCTCCCAGCTGGGTGTTTCTTAACTGAAGGGGGATGACATCATCTCCCCATTCACTGTTCATGCTCGCTCCCCAGTCAGTGTGTTTGTTTGAGATCAGTGGGAGGGGATAGCACATCCCTGCTCTTCCCTCCCTCTGTCTGCATTCCACTCCACATGTCACTGTGTCGTTTCTCTCCCTATGCAGTCTTATGTTGTAATAGCTGTTTGTTTACATAGCACAACCCTGCATTCAGTCTATACAGTCTTCTATGAACTCAGAGCACTTATCTCTTCTCCTCTCACAGCTGGGGGTTTGTTACAGTGGAATCCAGTACAGATAGTCCTTAATGAACAGCAGATATCTGCCCTCTCACAGCTGGGGGTTTGTTACAATTGTATCCAGTCTTCTATGAACTCCTCCAGAGCACAGATCTGTCCTCTCACAGCAGGGGGTTTGTTACAGTTGTATCCAACACAGACAGTCCTCAATGAACACCTCCAAAGCGGTAAAGATCTGTCTTCTCAAATCTGGGGGTTTGTTATAGTTGAATCTAGTCTAGACAGTCCTCTATGAACACCTCCAGAGCACAGATATGTCCTCCTCTCACAGCTGGAGGATTGTTACAGTTGGATCCAGTACAGATAGTCCTCAATGAACACATTCAAAACAGCGCAGATCTGTCCACCTCACAGCTGGGGGTTTGTTACAGTTGTATCCAGTCTTCTATGAACTCATCCAGAGCAACACAGATCTGTCTCCTTTCTATGTTCACACGCAGCAGCATTAGGCACCGAGCACAATTCTGCTGTTTTCTGATTGTAGAAGCAGCTGCAATGTTACTGTGCAGCTGTTGGCTGTGCAGTGTAAAATGTTGCCGGCCCCTTATTCTGAGTGAGAGAGGCAGGAATGCCCGCTCCCATGAATATGACCAGGGGACAGACAGAATATAAATTAGAAGAGCTGGCAGCAAATTAAATGAAAGGAGGTGGAATCCGACCTGCACTAGGAAACAGTGTTTACACAAAACGAAGATAAGGCAGACAGTGAAAACAAGACAGCTTTGCAAATTACATCCAAATGCAAAGTTGCTTGTTTTTACTGTCGCCTTTTTCTGAAGACCATTAAATGTAATGGGAAAACTCCTTTAAGCTCTATAAGTTGAACAGTGGGGCCTTTATGGTTCCAACTTGTTTCCCAGTACCTAACACAAATACTCAATCTTATTAAGATTTGGGGAATTTAGATGCCAAATTAACATATTGACATTTTTTTTTCAGTTTTCGCAAAAACATCCTCAACATTTTCTGCAGTGGCAGGGTACTTTTTCTTATTGAAAGAGGCC
Source organism: Phyllomedusa bahiana (assembly GCA_025379985.1). NCBI lineage: Eukaryota > Metazoa > Chordata > Amphibia > Anura > Hylidae > Phyllomedusa > Phyllomedusa bahiana. Next base: position 48,808 of record JAODAL010018665.1, on the reverse strand, counting down.
AACTCCATTAGGGAATATGGTTGCAATAAGAACACTCAGTCTACAACAATGCTTATGGAGGTAATATTTGCAAAAATAGCAATGAAAATTATTATCAAGACCCAAGGCTTACTAGCAAAACAGACCATCACATCTGATCTGCCTGTTACCCATCCTATTGCTTGCCTTCTAATAAAGGGCCGCCTGGTGTCATTTAGTGCCATACCTATGGTAGATACTTCTAGCAGTGGATAGGGTCATGATGGACACTCTTTTCAGTCTGCTAAAATGCAGCCCTAAACACAGCAAGATACGCTGGTTGTTCTGGTACCTTTATATCATAACCAGCATTACTTTTTCAGCAATTTGTGCTACAATAGCTCTTTTGTGGACCTGAACAACACAGGTTGCTTTTTGCTTACTACGTTCATCAATGACCTAATATTTCTACAGGGGAAGCCAAACAAAAAATTTGCCAAATTAAATCAATGGGCCATCCATGCAATGAACAGATATCCCAGGTCCTTTAAAGAATAAGCCCAGTCATCTGCAATCCTGCATGCCTGACAAAATATTACAAGGTATGCCTGACAAAATATTAGTCATACATGCTCAGAGGCTTCTGCAGGCCAAATTGCTTACCCTTCAATCATGGAGACCACTAATAACACTGTTCCGCTGTGACAGTAGTTATACCTGCGGCAAAACTGAGATCTTATCCGTTGACAGATGGCCTCAACCAGTTCAGTCACCTCTAACTTGATACAGGTGATATCTTCATACCTATACATGAAAAAATGTACATTTTTATGTGTTGACATAGTAAGACATGTTTAGGCAGTTCTCTAGAAAGCATACATAAACTAAAACATGGTAATCACTGCAAACATAACAATGTCACTTTACATGTTGCAGTCCTGAGGATGTTTCATTTAACATCTGATCATTGCTTTTGAGTAAATGCTGGCTGAGCTTCTCTTTAGAGAATACATTATGCCTCCTGAGATCTTCTGCTATTTATCCTACAGAGGAATTACACTAAGCCTGGATCTCTGGCACAAATCTTTTTCAAAAACTGCCTCACTAGACCTAACACAAGTGCTTCAAATGAAAAACAGCTGCAGACCGGAGAAGTAAATGTACAGCATCTCTACTACAGCTGCAGTGGTACTAAATCTCAAGTTTGGTATTATAATGATTGTATGAATACATTAGAACTACTTTGTCATAGATCAACCATGGAAACTTCACTAGATAGCCTAATTTTATTGTAGATGAAAGTGATCATACATGGTATTAGTTGAAGACACATTTTTACACCTAACAATTGGCAAACAATGACAGCAGCAAAACAACCTGGGCACCTCTGCATATTTTTTTAAGCAAGACAACCCATCAATATGGCAGCATACTCTACAAGTTTAGTTCAATGCAATTTTTTTTTTTAAATCATTAAAAACATCTAGGAGAACCATGAAATCAGAAGAACAACTGATTTAAAATTTTAAGTGTTTATCTCAATGCATAAAATTCTGCAGACAAAATAATCAACCCACCATCTTCAGGCAGTTGGCTTTGTTTTTGGTTTCTTCCTGCTATATAATCATACTATGTCTACTGTTAATAGGAGTGTGATGTGATGTGTGGTGCCAAAGGGGTCAGTATTGGGCCCTATTTTTTAATATATTTATTAATTACCTTAGAGAAGGATTGCACAGTAGAATATCAATCTTTGCAGATATGTAAAATAATTAACACAATAGAGGATAATGTTCTATTACAAAGGGATCTGGAGGTTTAACAAGGATAAATGCAAGGTTATGCACATGGGAAGGAAGAGTCCACTCCATGATTACTTGTTCAACAGAAAAACTCTGGGTAAAAGCGACATTTAGAAGGACTTGGGAATCTTAATTGACAGTAAACTTAATTGTAGCAGCCAGTGTCAAGCAGCTGCTGCCAAGGCAAATAGGATCATGGGGTGTATTAAAAGGGGCATAGAAGCCCACAATGAGAACATTATTCTCTCATTATACTAATCCCTAGCCAGACCACACATGAAATATTGGGTAGAATTTTGGGCACCAGCGTACTAGAAAGACATAGTAGAGCTTGAACAGGTTGAAAGTCGGGCAACAAAAATTAAGGGCTAGATGGACTACAAAACCCAGAAAGATTAGTTTAGATAAAAGACAGCCTTGAAGGGACCAAATAAATATGTATATGTATATTAACCCCTTAACGACCTTGGGCGTATCCATACATCCAGGTCGTTTGGGGGTTAACCTCTGGACCTTGGATCGTCCCGAGGATCGCGCAAAATCTAAAGCGAGTTTTCGCGATTGGCCGGGGTTCAGCTGTTATTTCAGCGACTCCCGCAGTTGGGGGGGGGCCGGTTAATCCCTTAATTATTTCGACGGTCGGGGTCGCAAAAACTAAGGGAGACACAGGAGGAGACGCTCCCCCCGCGTCTCTTTCGGCGGCAGCACGCACGGACACCCACCGTGCAGTCCCCTTCCTAAAAACACACGGAAGGCAGAGAATGCCTTTCCGGTTGTCTGTGACCACGATCCGGCTCGTGACTGACGTTACCCTAGGAACCACTAGCAACAAGAAATGATTCCTATTGAATGAGACATCTAAAATCTCTCATTTAAAACCCCCTTGGGGAAAGTAAAAAAAATAAAAAAAAACAAAAACAAATAAAACACAAACCACAAAAAAAAATAAAAACACGTACACCGCCCTTTTTTCCCCTTTACAAACGCCAATCGCCCCAAAAAAAAATCAAAATAAAAAAATTTCCCCTATTTGTATCGCCCGCGTGCGAACGACCCGCCCTATAAATCTTCATGTTTAAATTAACCCTCGGGGAACGCCGTAAAAAAAAACAAAAAAAAACACAATCACCGAATTAAATTATTGTTCATTCCACAGCCCTAAAATGGAATAAAAAGCTATCAAAAACTCCAACAAAGCCAAAGTTTTGTTACCAATTAAAAACGTCAAGTTCATCCCGAAAAAAAAGAAAGTCCTTAATACAGTCTCTGTATACGGAAGAATAAAAAAATGCATAGTCTCAGAAGATAGAGATGCATAAAATATTGTTTTTACACACTAAAAACACTTTTCTTTTTTTTTAAAGTGCTTCAACATAAAAAAAAAAGAATATAAATAGGGTATCACCCATAATCGTAGCGACCCAAAGAGTAAAGCTAAACTTGTCACGGATACTGCTGGTGAGCCCTTTAAAAATAAAAATAGAAAAAAACACTACTAGGATGCAGTATTCTTCTTCACCCCTGGCCTCCAAAAAATGGGATTAAAAGCGATCAAAAGACCTTGTCCCCGCCAAAAATGATCCTAAATAAAAAAGTCAACTATCTCAGCACAAAACAAGTCCCTAAACAGCTTCCAACACAGAAAAATGTAAACGTTATGGGCTCTCAGCAACTATGGCGATGCAAAAAACATATTTCTGTTTGAATAAAGAGTGTTTATTATTGTAATAAATGCAGTAAAAACATAAAACAAATATACAAAATTGGGTATCGTGTAATCGGTATTGACCTGCTGCGTAAAAGCAAACCATGTCATATATACCGTACAGTGACGCGCTATAAAAAATAAAATAAAAAACACTACCAAGATTGCTGTATTTTGTTTCAAGAACATCTCACAAAAAACCTTAATAAAAAGTGAACATAGCATCATAATGCACCCACATAATGGTACCAATAAAAACTCAACCTCATCCCCCAAAAAAACAAACCCATACACAGCTCTGCACACAGCAAAATAAAAAAGTTATGGCTGTCAGAATAGGACAACATAAAAACGCAATTTTTTTAGACGTATTTCTACTGTGTAAAAGTAATAAAACAGAAAAACTATATAAATGCCTATATTCATGTAATTGTACCTGACCCCCATAGTAAAGTTTCACATCATTTACAGTGCACGGCGAATGCTGTAAAAATTGAAACTCAACAAACAATGACCGTCGCGTTTTTTCTCCCCCCATTTTTCATTGCCAATGCTAAAAAAAAAAACTATGGAACACCTGTGTGCCTAGAAATTCAAGAATACATCGCGTAGGACGATGAGATCCCTGATGGGTGGGTGAATCCAAAATGGGGCGACTTCTGGAAGGTTTCGCCTGTTCTGTGGCTACTTTGGGGGCTTTGCAAATGCGACAGCATGCCTCACCAAAAAATCTGTGTTTCCAAAACCAATAGCGCTCCCCCCTTTATACGACCTGCCATGCCCCAAACAGCAGTTTACACCCACATGTAGGGTATTGCCGGGAACTGGAAGAAATTGCTTAACAAAGTTTAGGGTCTTTTTTTCCAGGAATCCTTGAATATATGAATACATTTGAAGCTAAAATTTGCACGATTATTGGAAAAAAATTTTTTTTAATTTTCACAGCCTTATGCTAAAAAAAATTGTGAATCTCCTGGTTGGGTCTATAATACTCAAAATGCATCCCCTGTGATATATTCCTTAAGGGGTGTAGTATTCAATATGTGGTCTATTTAGGGGTGTTTATTATGTTTTTAGCACCTTAAGGGTGTTCCCAAAACCTGAAATGGCACCCTAAATAAAATCGTTAATTGAAAATGAGACCCCCAGAGTATCAGGTAGGTGCTCCTCCTATTCGTGGGGCTTATGGTTTAATCCAAATAATGACATGGGCCACATATGGGATATCTCTAAAAACGGCGGACCCTGGGGGAAATTGATATTTAAGTGCATTTACCTATCACATTTACCGTAATCCCAGTGAATAATGGATAATATTTGAAAATCTGCAAAAAAAGTGAAGATTTTTGAATTTCACCTCCCCTTTGCTTTAATTTCTGTGAAATATCTAATGGTATCAAACTTCCTAAATAGTGTTGTAAATACGTTAAGGTGTCTAGTTTCTCAGATGGCATCAGTTATGGGGGTAATCTAACATGCAGGCCCCTCAAATCCACGTCCAGAACAGGAGTGGTCCCTAAAAAAATGTATATTGCAATTTCTTGAAAATGTGAAAATTACTACTAACATTTTCTAAGCCCTCTAATGTTGTAAAAAAAAAAAAAAGACATTTAAAAAATGATTCCAACCTAGTGGACATATGGTAGAATGCTGTTATAAACTATTTTGTTGTGAATAATTATCTGTCTTGCACGCAGAAATTTTGCAACTTCAAAATCGTCAAATTTTTCCAAATTTTCATGAATTTTGATATTTTTCACAACAAACAAGGATTGTATGGATAAAAATTTCTTACTAACTAAAGCACAATGTGTCATTCCATCACGAGAAAACAATCTCTGAATTACATGGATAGGGTAAAAGTGTCAAAAAGATATTCTCACATAAATTGACACATGTCAGATTTCAAAATATGGCTTGTCAGGAAGGTCAAAACAGGCTTGGGGGTCCTTAAGGGGTTAAGGTCAACTGTAAGAGATCTCTATCTCTCCCAAGATTTAGTTATATACAGGATTGTATCTAGAACAATGGGACATCTCTAGGTATAGATGAAAGAAGGTATAGACATAGAAAGGGATTCTTTACTGTAAGAGCAGTGAGACTGTGGAACTCTCTGACAGAGGAACTTGTCATGGTGAATTCACTAACAGAGTTAAAACTGTCTGAATTCATTTCTAATGTGTAATAACATATGTTATAGTGACTAGGATTCTGGAGAATGGTAGTTGATCCAGGGATTTATTCTCATTGCCAGATTGGAGTTGGGAAGGATTTTTTTTCCCTAAAATGAGGATAATTAGATTCTACCTCATGAGGGTAGCACTTTAGCAAAATAGGCTGAACTGAATGGACATCTGTCTTTTTTTGGTCTTATAAACTATATAACCATAACTATGTATATTAGCATGAAAAATAGAAATGACTGTTTACTGTAACATTTTACAAGGGTTTGTGCAACATTAGTTCTACTCAGTTTTTGTTACTATTATTATAATGCAAAATCTCTAATTATGTACTTGTAATATTAGGTAGACCTACATTGTCCTCCACTTTAAAGTGACTTTAAATAGACACTAAACATTCAGTTTTATCTTTACAGTATCTCACAAAACTCTCACACCCTCACATTTTTGTAAACATTGTATTATATATTTTCATGGGACAACACTGAAGATATTACCCTTTGATGAAAAGTAAAGTAGTTAGTGTACCGCTTGTAACAAAACACACAGCCATCAATGTCTAAATTGTTGGCAACAAAATTGAGTTTACCCTTAAGTGAAAATGGACAAATTGTGCCCTAAGTGTCAATACTTTGTGTGGCCGCCGCTACTTTTCAGCACTGCCTTAACTCTCTTGGGTAGGGAGTTCACTAAAGCTTCACAGATTGCCACTGAAATCCTCTTCCACGCCTCCATGACAACATCACAGAGCTGGTGGATGATAGAGACCTTGGGCCCCTCCATCTTCCATTTGAGGATGCCCCATAGATGCTCATTACAGTTTAGGTCTGGAGACATGTCTGGCCTGTCTGGCACCGTCACCATTATTTTTTAGCAAGGCAGTGGTCATCTTGGAAATGTGTTTGGGGATGTTATCATGTCGGAATGCTGCCCTGCAGCCCTATTCCCAAAGGGAGGGGATCATGCTCTGCTTCAGTATATCACAATACATTTACATTCAAGGTTCCCTCAGTGAACTGTAGCTTTCCACAGCTGGCAGCACTTATGCATCCCCAAGCCATGAAACTCCCACCACCATGCCTGTCTGTACACAAGAAACACTTGTCTTTGTATTCCTCACCTGGTTGCCGCCATACACGCTTAACACCATCTGAAACAAATAAGTTTATCTTGGTCTCATCGGATCACAGGATAGGGTTTGCAGCAATCCATGTCCTTAGTCTCCTTGTCTTCAGCAAACTGTTTACAGGCTTTCTTGTGCATTACCTTTAAAGAGACTTCCTTCTGGGATGACAGGCATGCAGACCAATTTAATGCAGTGTGCCGCATATGGTTTGAATACTGACAGGCTGACCCTCCACCCCTTTAACCTCTACAGCAATGCTGGCAGTACTCATACATCATATTGTATGTGCAGGGAGATGACGCGTTTAAACCATATTTCTTTATGAGAGCTATGTATGACCGTAATTGCAGTGCGCCGAAATACGTGGCAAAATAAGTAATGTGAACCTACCCTAAAGCTCTCTATGAGAGCTATTATTACCGTAATTACAGGACGTATTTTGGGTGCACTGCAGTGCAATTACACCCCGAAATACATCTTTAAAGATGCCGTGTGAACATAACTACCACTTTAAAAAAAATTTCATTGCTTAAGATGTAATTTTAATTCTACCATTTATATAGTAGTGTATTGAAGAACCAAAACAAATTATTTGTGGCATTGTTTTTGGGGGGGGTTCATTTTTATAGAATTACCATAAATTACATAGTAACCTTTTTCTACAAATTAGTGTGATTCTGTTGATACCAAAATTACAGTTTTTGTTATGTTTACTACTTTTTAAATGTAGAAATCTATTTTTAAAAAAACAACTTACTTTGCACGGTCGTATGCTGAGACCAATAACTTTTTTCTTTTTCCCATCAACAGTTTTGTGTAAGGGTTTTGCCAGAAGGGCAATAGGTATTGCTATTGGTATCATTTTGGGGTACATACAACTTTTCAATTCCTTAGTATTTGATTATTTTTGGAGGCAAGGTAACTCAAAAAGGACAGATCTGATACTGGGTATTGCTTTCTTTTGTTTTTTTACAGTGTTTATCTTGTAGGATTTATGAGGTAATATTTTAACAAACCAGACTTTATGAACATGGCAATACAAATTGCTTATTTTTTATTGTCTTTTTTAATATGATAAAGGAGAAACATGGTTATGAAAAAAAAAAAAATTACACCTTGACAACCAATCTGATATCTCCAGTCATTTTCAGAGGTGTTTGATTGGATGAAGGAAATTTGCATCAGAAATCTGTGAGGAATTAAATCTGTTGTGCATTTTGGAGTAATCTTTTTAATCAAAGGGAATGTACATAATGTTCGCTGCTGTTATCTCCAACAATTTACAGATTATACAATTTACAGATTATAGTTATCTGTAAAGGAACAACACTGCAATGCCATTTTCCTGAAACACACCAAGGGGAAATGAAACATTACATACTGGCCCCCAAAAAAATTTTGGTTTTTGCATAAATACAATGAAGTGTCAAATCTTTAACCCCTTTTTGAAACGGTCAAAAATAGACTCTAATTTTGTTACCCTCGCCTTCTGAAAGTCATAATTTTTTTTTTTTTTCCACCACACAACCCAGAGGGGTTTTTTTTTGTGGGGGAAGATGTACTTCTAAAGGTTTTTCCCCTTTTACATATAATAAACTGTGAAATGGCAAAGAATTCAAAGTGGGGCAAAATGTGAAAGAAAAGTACTTCTGCCGTGTTTTGGGGTGTTTTGTTTTTATGCCATTCATCTTTGGTAAAAATGATGTGTTATCTGTATTCCACAGGTAGATATGCATCCGACAATACCAAACATGTATGGTCTCCATTACGTCTTGGTACCGTAAAAAAAAATCACAAACATTTTCTATTTTTGAAATTTGCGCCGCGGCACCATTTTGTACAGCCAATAACTTTTTTATACTAACACCTATGGACATGAGTGAGGGGGCATCTTTGCGGGCTGAAGTGTACTTTTTATTGCTAGCAGTTTGGAATGTGACATGAAATGACAAAAAAAACCGCAATTTTAACGTTTGGTATTTTTTTTCTTCTACGGTGTTAATTGTATGGGATAAATTATACTATATTTTAATAGATCAGACTTTTTCAGATGTGGCGATGCCAAATATGTGCAACTTTTTTATTATTTTATTTTTTTATTTGTAAAATGGCAAAAGGGGGGTGATTTGAACTTTAATTTTTTTTTTCCCTTTAAAAGTTTTATTTTATTTTAACTTTGAGTCCTCCTAGAGCACATCAACACTAGAGGAGATGTGATAGTTTATACAGCCTAATGCATTTCATATACAATGCATTAGGGTGTACAAAAATGACGGTTTCCCCACTTCCTGCCTGTGGATGGAAGTGGGGAAATTTAAAATATGGCTTTACAAGGCTTTTCACTGCCATGTGAAGCGATCTGGGCCCCATGATTATGCCGCGGATGCCCCGATCGCTGTGAGGGGTGGTGCGCGGCACCGTTTCTCATTTTTGTCGTGGCGTCTAAGGGGTTAAAAAGCTCGGGCGGGTGGTGAACCTCGCCATTGCACTGTAACCGCTGGGTGTTAGCTGCAATTAGCCGCTAATACCAAGTGGCTGTATGTACATCATTTGTCAGTAAGAGGTTAAAGGGGCTCTCCAGTTTGGAAAACCTAACTTCATATTCCGAAGTAGGGAATTATGAGATATTAGAGCGGGATCTCATGTCAAGGATTTTCATCTTTTGGCCAGAATGAAAAGTAGTAACCGAGAGCAGATCCAAAGAGAATCTCTTGCTCTGGTGGACCTGTCCTGTCTCACATTACACAGACAACCATAATTGAATGTACAGTATGCTGTATAATGCATAATTTCCCTTGTGGTGGCACTGCAGATAAACTGAACATTTACTGCCAGATTTTCACTTTGATTACCATTAATTACTGGGGGTCCTGGCAGCAAACTACTGTGATCATTTTACTGTTAAGGGACCCTTTTTCCAGATTGGAATCGTCCAAAGCAAAGAACCCCCTTTAAAGGGAACCTGTCACATAGGTTATGCCCCCCTTGCTGAGGAGAGCACAAGCCAGTGTCAGACCTACTGTTCCCAGCACTGTGTCCCTTATTCTGTAAGATGCAGCAGTTTTAGAGCATTTACCCCTCAAATCTTATTCATGAGCAGGTGTTAGCCCTGCCCACCAATGGCTAGCCCCACACACCTGGCAGTTATTCACATGTTTCTACCTATTCAAAGTAATAGGTTCATCAGTTGAGGTGGGCGGGGCTATCTTCAGATGGGCGGGGATTGAAAAAACTGACTCTTTGAATGACTCTTTTCTGGATGAAAACTGCAGATTTGAGCATTAAATACACGAAAACGACAGTATCTTACAGAATAAGGGACACAGCGCTGGAAACAGCAGGTCTGATACTAGCTTGTGCTGTCCTCAGCAAGGGAGGCATAAACTATGTGACAGCTTCTCTTTAAAGCTACTCTCCATTTTGCCTAATTGTTTAAAGTTCTGAATGATTACATGTCTACTGATGAGTAAGACAATGAACAAAGAAAAAAGTATGTTTTGTGGCCACCTTGGAGCAACTTTATCTCCCGACTCATTCCTCCTGCATTGGTGCTCAGAGATTTTAGGATGGTACAAAATAGTAAGTGAAATTGTAGAACTCAGCTTGCACCATGTAACAGTTAACACATCCAATACTTTATTTTCATTGATTCAAAACCTGTTCATTCCTTCTGATTCATTTCTAGCCAGACCTTGGCTCTTACTCATGAGTAATCCGTTTCACGTCGGATGCTACAACGATGTATTCTGGATTCTACAATGTCAGTTTCCCCTCTATTTATGGCTAACCCTCTAATTCTTGGAAAATGTGTGCAATCAAAATCAACCCACTAGCAATCTCCAGATTATTAACCCTTCTGGAAAATAACACAGCTGTGTGATTAGCTCTTAGGGTCTAGTCTCCTTTATTTTCGTTTACAGACAATACCACAAGCCCTAGTTTACAATCAATTTTCTGCATCTAAATGTGTAAGTAGCCGTGCACCAGATAGCTAATATGCTGCTATAACCTAATGTATAAGCTAAGCAATCAATAAATCAGCTAACTCATGCATCACTCTATACTAACTGTTATTTCAATTGCTTCTATTGTGTAATGTTCCTATCAGCTAATTGCATTATTTATCTTATCAACTTCCCTGAATACATTCCCAGTAGATCAGCAGCAACAGCTCTTACTTTGTCTGGAATAAGGAAAAAATAATAATGCTGGCAAATGAGAACCAGGTTGATAAGATACATATATATTTCTCAACAAAATAGCTTATCTGAACAGGATATTATCACACCTCCAAGGAAAGAGCATGTGAAGGCAAAATGAGGAAAATCCTTGTGTAGTACTCTTAGAACTGATGTCACATGCAAGGCAAGGACATCACAAGGAGGAGTCAGATTACTGTAAGAATGGGCAGTGCAGTGTGCAGGCAGAGTAAGTGCTAGATGAGACAGGGGATTGGAACAGGGATAAGACTGTGCAGCACAGCACTCATCCTAAACACAAGAAGCACTCATCATCACTGTTGCAGTGCTGGTTTCATTTCCACCTATTGAAGAATGAGATCTCCCTGCTTCACATGACAAGCTTGTTGTGCTGGAGTTAATGCAGAATACACAGCAGCAGGGTTGTGATTGGAATGAGAAACATTATGTATTTTGGTAAGTGCCTTTTATTCCTTGTGCTTAAACTTGTCTATGCAAAGCAGTTGTTTTGACACATGCATGATATATTCTTTGTGTCTAGTACAGTTCTAATTCCTCTCTCCATTATTCCCCTGTATTTGCTAAACATGCACCGATCATCATTGATTCTACTCAGCAGTCCCAATGACTGCTTCAATGAACTTGGTATACATTTTGTTTAACCAGTCTTGGAGCAAAAAGTTGTCTCAGTTCCATATGTCATTTCTTAATTGCTTTATGTTGCTTGCATTCACTTTATTGTGTTTCAGAGGAACTGAGTTCTCTTTAAGGAACTGGTTACAAGCACAGTCATAAAATACATTACTTGTTATAATAAGTCCATAGAGGGTTCACTGCTTTTTATATAATGGGCTTGGAAGGAGTTTGGTTTCATGTTAGCTCTGAAATAGCTTAGCATAATGGTACTGTACCTGCTTGCAGACAACATGCTGTAATTTTCTACTGCCAGTTATGAGCTGTGTTCTAGCACTATATCACTCAAGACTCTGCACTGTAAGATGTCATTTAATAATACACTCAGTCTTCGCTGCTCACTTACAAGGTTAGGTCCTGATTATCTATTAAGATCTTTCAAGGGTCTATGACCCCTAAATGTAATCTAATTTTAACTTGTTTCATTATTATTGCATCTTTCTATGACTTTGATGCTGAAAATACTTCTTTGCCATGAAAAACAGAACTTCATTATATGAAGCATGGTCATGTTTTCACTCAATAAGCAACATATGGCAAACAGTGATGTATTTGTGAGAGAAAAAGTGAACCACGAGAAAAAAGGATAGAGCTGCTTGAAACAGTTACTGATGCATTACATTTCAATATAATTAACATTGATGCAAAACTTATTTTCTGGCATCCTGATGAGTCTTAAAGCAAAGTTATGTATTATTAGCTTTGTTCATGCTAATTCCAATCACAACATTTTTTGTGGAAATATTTATGGTATTTTATGAACATAAAACAGGGGAGGAAAGCTTTTAGTACCGGGTTACTTTTTGTACACGGTGCTCAAAAATTAATGGGAAGTTTTTACTAGTTTACATTGTTATATTTAGGATAAGTTCTGTGACTTTTTTGAAAAAAATGAGGCTGTCAAATTTGGGGTTTGCAACTGTGGTTAAAATCTTATATAAAAACACTTCTTAATTTTTTATAGCCTTGATCTATGTTACTTCACATTCAGATATGTTATACTGCCTCTTTATATATTTTTAAAGGTGCACTACACTATATATATTGTATATAAATAAAACGTTAAAAATTATATATATATATATATTTTTAAATTTAAAATTATATTATATATTATTTTTTATATAAAATTTTATATAAAATATACTTTATTTAAAAAAACCAGCACGAGTCAATTGTGCAACATAGTATCATACTTAAAAAACCCGTTTTAATCAGCCACTCGAGTTTGAAATTATAAAATTCAACAGCTGTCAATGGCACATGTACAAAACCTGAGAGAAACAATCAATTGCATCCTCTCTAGGAAAAACATAATTTTCCCCATTTTTGTAATTGTGAGGGTTAAAAATGCATGCCTTTAAAAGAAAGTGCTTGGAAAAATTTTTAAATCTCTAATATAGATTAAAAACCGTACCTTTTTCTAAAACTTACAACAAAGTAAAGGGGGGGGGTTTTGTGAGTTGTTATTAAAACAGTGTGGGAAGGTTTTAAAAAAACTGAAAAAGTATATCATGGAATTTTGTTAAAAGCACTGTGAATGTGAGTCACTGAAGGGCAAATGAAGGGTGGATTGAAACATTCACACCCTGCTGTTTGAGTCCATTGCATAAAGATCCATCATGAAGTATATATCTTTTAATTGTCAGATTTCACACTCTTCACTAGAATCCAAAAGCAATTATTTCTGAATGCTGTCAAGAATTATAGTACACATTCTGTAGGGCATATAAAAAACAGAAAAGATAGTATATTTTGTAATTAACTAATGGTATGGGAGTTTTGCCAAAGTCATATACAGAAAATGCTGAATTGCATTTCATGAATCAGTTCTTTTCATATCAGTTTATTTAATACTAAACTTTGCACATAGCATAGAAAGATGGCTTTAAACAATGATACTTATCATAGGTAATGTCTATAAACTATAGTTTTTTTTATATGTCAAAAACCCTTTTTAGTGGCATAGAGGACCCCATGTAATTGATAAACAGAGTGAGCATAACCCTACTAACAAGTGTTAACATAGGGTATAACATAGGGTATAACAATCATATGTCTTGTGTGCCACACAATATAATTATACAGTAGCTCAAAATATAACTTTGTATATACTACGTGGAATCACCATCATTGCTACAGTGCCCATAAAGAAAAACTAAAAACAAGTCGGTGTAAAGATTCTTAATAGAACAGTAAAACCAGCTTATGTTTTGCTGTCACAAGTCTTATAGCAGACATAAAGAGTAATTCCACTTTCCACATTGGAGATTGTTCTTTTCAAAATAATGGAACCACTAGAAAGATTCACAGTTATGGTTTTATGGTGTAATGATTTATGGACTATAAGTATTATACCTCTAACAGCCAAGGTTTAAGTTGGGACACTTTATTAAAGTTGTCAAATGGTGATGGACTCTGTATTCAACCATGTAACTAGATCTATATATTTGTGGGTTGTTTTTCTTTCACTTGGGAGATATTCCCAACATTATGAGACATTTTTGTTTCTTCATTCATAAAATTCTGAGAATTTCTGTTCTTATCACAGATAAGAGCTTTTTTTTTATGGCATTAACCATACATTGGTTTCTGGAGGCCATAGGGAACTGTTGATAAATAGAACATATTGAGGTTTGTAGAACTCTCTTGTCTGATATTTCTGTTGATTTGCTGTATTAAATATTTCCTTTAAATGATGAATTCATATTTAGTAAAACAAGTTTTCTTATTTCTTTATGGTGTTAATAAGCATAGGTTGATATTGACTAGATGATGTTTCATATTAAATGGGACATTTCAGGTAGCGGCTTCGATATACATGTATATATCTCATATTATATGTATCTCATATTAATATTTATGCTGTGTTCATATTGTTTAAATTAAATATAAATAATTAAGTTTCTAGATTACAGCAGAAGTTTACATACGCTATATAAAAAGACACATATGCATGTTTTTCCTCACTTTCTGACATGAAATCAGTATAAACCTTACCCGCTTTAGGTCAATTAGGATCACCAAAATTATTTATATTTGCCAAATGCCAGAATAATGAGAGAGATAATTTTTTTGAGGCATTTTTTATTACTTTCTGCAAAGTCAAAAGTTTACGTACCATAGGATTACTATGCCTTTAAATAATTTGGGACAGCCCATATGATGATGTCATGTCTCTGGAAGCTTTCGAGAGGTTTATTTGCAACATCTGAGTGAATTAGAGACACCCCTGTGGATATATTTTAATGAACACAAGAAACACACTGCTTCTGTGTGTAACATCATGGGAAAGTCTAATGAAATCATCCAAGATATTAGAAAGAGAATGGTGGACTTGCACAAGTCTGGTTCCTCCTTGGATGCAATTTCCAGATAACTGAAGTTATCTTCTTTAGTACAAACAATTATATGCAAGTACAAACAAGATAGGAATGTCCAGCCATCATACAGCTCAGGAAGGAGACAGTTTCTGTGTCTCATAGATGAACATCCTTTAGTCTGACATGTGCTTATCAACCCAAGTACAAAAGCAAAAGACCATGTGAAGATGCTGGCGGAAGCTTGTAAGATTATGTCATTATCCACAGTGAAATAAGTACTGTATCAACATGGGATGAAAGACCACTCAGCCAGGAGGAAGACATTACTCCAAAAGAAACATATAAAAGCCAGATTAACGTTTGCAAATGCACACAGGAACAAAGACCTACATTTTTGGAGACAGGTCCTGTGGTCTGATGAAACTAAAATTGAATTGTTTGACCATAATGACTATCGTTACGTTTGGAAAAAAAAGGGAGAAGAGAATCTTGAAGCCTAAGAACACCATCCCAGCTGTCAAACACCGGGGTGGCAGCATCATGCTGTGTGTTTTTTTGCTGCCGGCGGGACTTGTGCACTTCACAAAATAGATGGCATCATTAGGAAAGAATTATGTGGCAATACTGAAGCAACATCTCAAGACATCAGCCAGGAAGTTAAAGTTTGGGCAGAAATGGGTCTTCCAAATGGACAATGACTCGAAGCATACAGCCAAACTGGTTACAAAGTGGCTTAAGGATACACAAGTCAATGTTTTGGAGTGGCCATCACAAAGCCTTGATCCAAATCCTATTGAAAATGTATGGGCAAAGCTGAAAAGGTAGGTGTGAGCAAGGTGACCTACAAACATGGCTCAGTTACACCAGTTCTGTCGGAAGGAATGGGCCAAAATTCCTACCAACTATTGTTAGAAGTTTGTGGAAAGATATCCAAAACGTTTGACCCAAGTCATACAGTTTACTGGCAATGCTACCGAATACTAATGAAATGTATGTAAACTTTTGACTTTGCGGAAATTAGTAAAAATGCCTTAAAAAATTCTCTCTCATTATTCTGGCATTTGGCAAATGTAAATAACTTTGATTCCTAATTGATCTAAAACGGGTAAGGTTTATTCTGATTTCATGTCAGATAGTGAGAAAAATATGCATATGTGTCTTTTTATATAGTGTATATAAACTTCTGGTTTTAACTGTACACATATATTGCTTATGTTTGTCCTCAGTGAACAGCAAAAATCTTAAATGGTTGTCCAGTGCCACTCTTATTAATAGGATGTGCCTTGTATTGCAGTACAACTGAATTCCCTTGAATGAAGATAAGATGCATGCAAGACAAAATTTATGAGGAATAGAAGCCCAGTTTTAGAAAAAAAAATATTCTTTTTAATCTTGAAAACTCATTTAACCCTGTAGTACCATACTGCTTACAGCAATTCCCTTCTTCCTTCTCTTTATCAGCAAGCTGTTTGAATACCTACCATACCTTTGAAAGAACAACAGACATCCCCAACAACCTCTTGCATGACTAGGAGACACCTAACTGTCAAATATTCTGTAAATATGCCATGCAGGTCTTGGGTGGGAAAACTCATTTTAAGGGGTTTTCTCACTATGCAGTTTCACAGTCACAGACAGCTTTTCTTTCGCTGTTCTCTTCTCAGGTTATGGGTGGTTCTATAGCAGTGAGAAGCATATTTAGCCTCTCTTCATAACTAGCTGAGACATTAAACAAAGCAGTGCAGGAGATCTGTAAGTAAATAATGCTACACAAATTGCGAGGAGTGAAAGCAAAGCCTTATCAGTAAAACAACACCTAATCTTGTTAGAGATAATTAGTTTTTCTCAGTACATCCATGGGGTGACATCATTCCCTGCTCTCTGCTCAACTCAGATAAGTGTAGTCTGGTATGCAGGTTACCATAGAAACCTGTGTGCACTCAAGAGCACGTAAAAAATGCTCTTATCTCTTGAGTAAAGTAAAATCTATTGACCAGTGTATTTAGAAAGTCTTCATTTAACTGTCCCTTTATACTGAAAGCTAATTCTTGTAGTGATAAAACCCCTTTAAAGAGAAATCTGATCATTCCTGACATGTCTGTTTTAGCAAATACTTGTGATCTCTTTGAAGTAAAAATTCTGAAGCATCTTACCTCGAAATCTCTGTTTTGTGGTCTCCTTGTCATTCCTCCTAGAATCTGAAAGATGTATGTTACCAATTGGGGGTCTATACCTGCATAATTTGGCATTATCCAATCAGTGTTGACAGAGTCGGTGTGTGCAGGGACACAAGCCTTTCAAAATTGGTATGATAACACCCTCTTGGCTGATTCTGCAATACATTGCTAAAATAAATAACAGAGGAACCACACAACACAAAGATATATAAAAAAAAGCATGCACCAGAATTATTATTTCACAGGTAACACAAGAATTCACAAAAAATCGGCAAGCCATGCAATGTCACAAATCTCATGTGTTGTTAGATATTGTGCTGATAGAACATTTTCTTTGGGTAACTATTGCATATTCTGAACTAGAATAACATATCATAAAGGTATGATATGTGCAAACGCAGATTGAATGTAGTATGTGTCTAATAATAGTTCCTTAAGAATATGTTCAAATTTAGACTTTGACCAGTCTGTTTTAATCAAAATGGCAAATGCTGTTATATGGGAAAGTTGCCCACTTGTATAAAAGCTATGGTAGATGTTACAGAGAGTATAATGGCTTTCCCCCAATAAAAATGATGGTTTTATTGTAACTTTTAAGAAAATGGCAGACAATTTTTTTTTCTCTCTTTTTACGTCTCTGGCCAAAATTAAATGGCTCTTCACTACTTAGAACACTTGGCAAGCACAATAGGACTGCAGCAGCTGTAATGAAGTAAAAATATTCAGAATTTTTATTTTATCTCTTTACAAGCTTATCATAGACTCATGTGCAGACATTATAACATAAACAAGAAGACATATCTACATTTTTCTACTTTACTTGCTTTTCTAACAGAGGTAGAATGGGGTTATTAAGTTTTAAAACTCAATTAAAGTAGTATTCTGCCCTAAAACCTGAAATGTGTATTGCTACTATTGCTCCCTTTTGTATTTGTTTTACAGTTTATGGGTCAGGTTTACTAATTTGAAAATACACAAGTAATTATGAGACTGATCAAGGGAGTTCTTGGTATATTTTAATACTATTTTTATAGTTTGTCTGAGTGCCTTACTTACCAAACAGCATGAGATATATTTAAGAATACTTGATGGTACAACAGTACTTATAAGTGTGCCCCAATGTTTATTTACAGTTGAAATCAGAAGTTTATATACACTATATAAAAAGACACATATGCATGTTTTTCTCACTATCTGACATGAGAACAGAATAAACCTTACCCGTTTTAGGTCAATTAGGAACCAACATTATTTATATTTGCCAAATGCCAGAATAATTTTTATTACTTTCTGCAAAGTCAAAAGTTTACATACACTAGGATTACTATGCCTGTATACAGTCCACATGATTATGTCTTTGGAAGCTATTGACAACATCTGAGTTAATTTGTGGATGCATTTTTGTATAGCACACCAGAAACACACTGCTTCTGTGTGTAACATCATGGGAAAGTGTAAAGACATCAGCCAAGATGTCAGGAAGGGAATTGGGGACTTGCACAAGTCTGGTTCATCCTTGGATGCAATTTCCAGATACCTCAGGGTGCCTTGTTCTTCTATGCAAACAATGATATACAAGTACAAACAAGATGGGAATGTCCAGCCATCATACCACCCAGGAAGGAGATGGATTCTGTGTCTTAGAGATGAAAGTGCTTTGCTCCAACATGTGCATATCAACCCAAGAACAAAAGAAAAAGACATTGTGAAGATGCTGGTGGAAGCTGGTAAGATTGTGTCATTATCCATATTGAAACGAGAACTGTATCAACATGGGCTGAAAAACCACTCTGCCAGGAAGAAGCCATTAATCGGAAAGAAACAAATAAAAGCCAGATTAATGTTTGCAAATGCCCACCGTAACAAAGATCTACATTTTTGGAGAAATGTCCTGTGATGTGACAAAACTAAAATTGAACAGTTTGGTCATGATGACCATCATTATGTTTGGAGGAAAAAATGGTGACGCTTGGAAGCCTAAGAACACCATCCCAACTGTGAAACAGGGGGGTGGTAACATCATGTTGTGGGGTTGTTTTACTGCAGGAGGGACTGGTATACTTCACAAAATATATGGCATCATGAGGAAAGATTATGTGGCAGTATTGAAGTAACATCTCAAGACATAAAGCAGGAAGTTAAAGCTTGGGTGGAAATGAGTCTTCAAAATTGACAATGACCCAAAGCATACTACCAAATCAGTTACAAAGTGGCTTAAGGATATCCAAGTCAATGTTTTGGATTGGCCATCACAAAGCCCTGATCTCAATCATATTGAAAATTTATGGGAAAAGCTGAAAAAGCAGGTGTGAGCAAGGTGACCTACAAACATGGCTCAGTTACATCAGTTCTGTTGTGAGAAGCTTGTGTAAGGATATCCAAAATGTTTGACCCAAGTCATACAGTCTAAGGGCAATGCTACCAAACACTAATGAAATGTATGTGAACTTTTGACTTTGCAGAAAGTAATAAAAATGCCTTAAAATTCTCTGTCATTTTTCTGGCATTTGACAAATATAAATAATTTTGGTAATCCTTATTGACCTAAAATGGGTAAGGTTTGTGAGAAAAACATGCATATGTGTCTTTTTATATAGTGAATGTAAACTTCTGGTTTCAACTGTACATGCACTAACAAGTAATGCCCTAAAGGACTGCAAATACCATAAGGTAAGTATGTAGTTTGCATCAGGAAGCGGCCTTCAGTCTCCTCTAGGGCAGCAGACACAACAAATTGAGAGCAGCACACAGGAGCTATTGGCTCTCACACAGTTGAAGGGATTGTCTAGAGGAAGAAATCTTTTATAGAAAAAGGATAGCCATTGGTAGTTCAATGAGATATCAAATTACATGCTTCCTATAAAATTCTATGAAGTAAGGGAAGGGGAAAAGAAGGTAGAGAGAAAGAGGCAAAGAGAAATGTGGAATTATAGATGCAGCTTCTAGTAAGTGTTACTGTCTCACCCTGGCTCATGATTCAAAACTAAACTACTCATTACTATTTTACAATGTCCTCCATGCTTCTAAGACTATGATAGAGCGATAGAGGAGAATTATCTCCTCTTCTCTGTATGGGTGTGTTTTGGAAACACCATAGAAGCTACTCTCTACCTTTCCCTGAGCGGAGTATAAACTATGCTGACAATTGCCTGCAAAATATAAAACTTTCAAAAAATGACACATATAAGTTATATTATTGTGAAAAATAGCTAAGCTTATTCTAAAATGGCACCTTAAAGTCCAGGTGTAAAGCTCTACATTTCTGTAGATAAACACCCCCTCAACTTCTAGTCATTATCCACAATAGCTTAGCTTGGAAGTTAAATTATTTCATCATACACAATACAGACATTTAGAGAACATTTAGTGCTCAGTAAAGCAAATCCTTAAAAGTCCTCTACACCTCTGTTTCTCCAAAATGCAAATCAGTCTGTTTAGCCGACAAATTTGGACTTTTAGTTTTTCAAATAAAACCTGATTGTTCAGACATTTTTACCAGCTGATATGATGATATCTACTTTCAATATTTCATTCAGCTTTACGTTGCTCTTAATAATTCAGCTATCAGGTTAACATTAAAAATAGGAAATAGCATATAGCTCAGCAGGTGAAGAGTATGGTATTACCTGTTACATAATAAGGATTGGTACTTTAGGTCATATATTTATGGTAAAAACACATGGCGGAAGGGACTCACTAGATGCTCGAGATTTTTTTTTTTTTTTGATCAGAAAAAATCAAATACATAATGCTGTTTCCTGTTTCCTTACAGCTTCTGGGTCTTTTCTTCTCCAGGTAGTACATGGGTGTCAAACTGGCGGCCCTCCAGCTGTTGCGAAACTACAACTCCCATCATGCCCACTGTTATAGATTATACAAATGCATGATGGGAGTTGTAGTTTCCCAACAGCTGGAGGGCCACCAGTTTGACACCTGTGAGGTAGTACAACCACTCCCACCCCTGCACAGGGTCCTAATGCCACACAACACCAGGGCATAATGTACATTTGAATACAGAATATCCTGAAAGTGGCTAAGCTTGATTTATTTAGGGAATCTGGGGTCTACTTTACTTAAAGGACCTAGTCTAGTGTCTGAAATATTTAACAGTGTCAAATCATGTCTGATTTGTTCAGTGGATCTACTCTTAGGCATATGGTCTGAGGTCCAGTTTATTTAGTGAGTTTGAGATCTAATTTACTATGTGTGTCTGATTTGGTTCTGATATAATTAGGGGTCTAATCTAGGGTCTGATTTATTTGACTAATCTAGTCTGTGTTCTGGTTTATTTAGGGGCACTAATCTGGAACCTTTTTTATTTAGGGGTCTGTTCTGGGGTCTAATGTATTTAATCTAGAGTCTGATTTATTTAGATGTCTATTCTGGGGCTCAATTTAATAAGGATTATGATCTAATGTCTGACTTCATATTGTGGTGTAGTCTAGTGTTTGCATTAGCTTCGTTTTGGGATTAGATCTGGAGTCTGAATAATTTTAAGATTTGGCCTGACAACTAAATTTATTTTGAGGTCTGATTCCAGTTTAGTGTTCCTACTCAATGAAGAAATTTCTGCCAGATGTTAGCTGGTAGCAGCATGTCACAGCCAAGGAGCAAGAAATCAGCAAAGATATCAGGAAGAAAATTGGGCAAACATCTGAGTTAATTAGAGACCTAGCTATAGATGTATTTAAACTGCACACCAGAAACACACTGCTTCTGTGTGCAACATCATGGAAAAGTAAAGAAATCAGCCAAGATATCAGGAATAAAAATGTGGATTTGCACAAGTCTGGATAATCCTTGGGTGCAATTTCCAGATGCCTGAAGTTGCCTTGTTCATCTGTACAAACAATTATATGCAAGTACAAACAAGATGGGAATGTCCAGCAATCATACTGCTCAGGAAGGAGACAGGTTCTATGTCTCAGAGATGAAGATGTTTTGATTCCGATATATGCACATCAGCCCAAGAACAAAAGCAAAAGACCTTGTGGAGATACAGGTAGAAGCTGGTAAGATTGTGTCATTATCCACAGTGAAATGAATACTGTATTAACATGGACTGAGAGGCCACTCTGCCAGGAAGAAGCCAATACTCCAAAAGAAACATATAAAAGCCAAATTAATGTTTGCACATGCACTAAGGAAGAAAGACCTACATTTCTGGGGACATGTCCGGTGGTCTGACAAAACTAAAATTGAATTATTTGGCCATAATGACCATCGTTACATTTGGAGGAAAAAGGGAGAACTTTGGAAGCCTAAGAACACAATCCCAACTCTGAAACACAGGAGTGATAGTATCATGTTGTGGGATTGTTTTGCTGCAGGAGGGGCTGGAGCATTTCACAAAATAGATGGCATCATAAGGAAAGAAGATTATTGGCGTGTTAACGCTAAGGGCGACATGTATGAAAGGGTTTTTCACCCTTTTTCTGGCGTACAATGCAACTAACTGAGCCGGCTACGATGTCTAATGCGCCTAACATATGTGTTAGGTGCCTTGCTCGTAAGACTCGACACTTTCAAATGTGCCTAACATGAAGGGGTGTTCTGGGGGCGTTCTGGGGGCGTGATGAAGGTGTGTCGCACCACATTCGTAATATTGGACACATATATGAATGTGGTTCAGCAAAATTAGGCTCATTACTGCTCCAACAAGCAGACCTATGTGAATGTGGTCTGCCTGAGCCTGAGGAGTCGAAGTGGAGATAGATTTTCTGTAAAGGGCAAAAATGTCCAATATTTCTCAACTTACACCAGCACAATAATAAAAAGTAATTTATTATAATTATCAAACTGGATAAAATTTAATAAATTTAATGAAAAATGGGAAAAAATTAAATATAAAAATTTTAAAATTTATAGAAAATATATTCTAAAAAAATGTATTTAAAAATTCATCGAATTTTAAACTTTTTTTTACTTTAAAACCCACTGATATGTTGTTCAGTTTTTTTATATTTTCAATTTTTGCTACTTTAAAAATTTGAAATTTATTTTGCTGCTCTCCCTTTATTCTAATACAGCAAGAGCCGCCCAGAAGGTATTCTTTTCCTGCCCACGCTATTCTAATGATGTTTTTTTTAAATTTCCCAGCTGTGTAAAACCCTTTTAATAATTTTTTATATTTATTATTATTATCATTTATTTTGAAGCGCCCTCGATTCCAGGGCGCGTATATTTCGGCGGGGTACAAAAAAAACATTGGTCAAACAATACAAATGACAAAAAAGGATAACAAAAGTACAGAGGGAGAAAAGGTCCTCCCCAGAAGGTTACAATTACGGGGAAAGGGGGGTTGAAAGACAGAAGGTGGGGGCGGGACATTTTTTGTGGGGCGGTGCATTGAAACCCGGTTTAAGGTTGCTTATGGGCAATCTGAGGGTTTTCGGGTTACGTTTAAAGCCGGTGGAGAGGGGGGAGAGTTCCCAAAGTGTGGGGGGAACGAGAGAATTTGGATGGTTATGTGAGGGGGGGTGAAAAAGGGGGAGAGCAGAGGAGAAGGTCTGTGGGAGCGGAGGTTGTTTGTGAGGGGAGGTATTTAGGGGTTAAGGCAGAGATATATGGGGGGGAGAGGTTATAGAGAGCCTTGTAGGTCAAATTGCTATCTTGAACTGGATTCGGGGGCAATGGGTACCCCAAAGGGTGAAGGGAGGGCAGAGAGGAGGGAGGGCAGGGGGTAGCGAGGAGAGAGGTAAATAAAGGGCAGCAGAGTTAAGGTGTTTGGAGGGGAGCAAGGGTGTGGTGGGGGGCCCAAAAAGAAGGATGTTGCAGTAGCGGGGCGGAGATGACGCGGGGGGACAAAGATTTTTTTGCTTTCGGGAGTTAAGAAATGAGGGATTGGGGAAAAAATTTTTTTTAAAGGTGGAGGTGCGGCAGAGGTGAGGGTTTGGAGTGCGGTTTTTAAAGGGAAAGATTGGAGTCAAAAGGTATCCCAAGGCACGGCCTGTGGTGTGGTGAGAGAGTGTACCCTTGACGTGATAGGTGTCAGGTGGAGGGTAGAGTGGGAGGTTGGAAAGATAATAAATTCAGTTTTCCCCAGTTTAGTTTTAGGAGAGGGGAGGAAAAAAAGGGGATGAAATGGACGAAAGCCAGTGGGGTTACGGGGGAGAGAAGAGAGGGTGACATTGGGCGGAGATGTAGAGTTGGGTGTCATCAGCATACAGGGGTATTGAAACCCGTGTAAAAGTATGAGCTGACCCAGACCAAGAGTGTGATAGAAAAGAGTAGGGGGCCCCGGGATGACCCGGGGGGGACCCCAACAGAGAGAGGTCGGGGGGGGGGAAAGAGCGAGAGTGAGAAATGCTAAATTTTTCGATCAGTGAGGTAGGGAGACCCAGGAGAGGGCCAAGTCTGTGATGCCGAGGGAGGAAGGAGTGTGGAGAGTAAATGGTCGCAGTGTAAAAAAAAAAGGCCCAAGGACAGGTCTAGGAGGAAAAGCACAAGAATAGTGGCGTGAAGCTTTGGGGGGCTGGTCGTTGGTGCTTTGGTTAGGGGGTTTCAGTAGGTGGGTGGGGACGGAAGCCCGTTTGGGAGGGGTTTAAAAGGAGAGATTTTGGTGGAGAGAGGGAGGCAGTTGAGATGGATGTGTTGTCGGGGGGGATTTAGAGGCAAATGGAAGCAGTGGATGGGGGAATTTGGGAAAAGTGGGAGGGGGGTCAAGAGATGGTTTTTTGGGAGGGGGGGTGATGGTAGCATGTTTAAATGAGGAAGGGAAGATGCCAGGGGTTTAAATGATGATTGAAGAGATGGGGGGGCTGGGATGATAAACACTAAGGTGGGATAAAAGGGGGGATGGCATGGGTAAGATACAGGTGGTGGGGTTTTTCGTTTTGGAAAGAAAAGGGAGAGTTGTCAGGGGGAAATAGGGGAAAAGGAAGTTAGAGGGGAATAGTTTGGCAGGTGCAGAGGGGGGTGTGGGGAAATGCAGGAATAGGTGGGTTGGGGGGGGGGATGCGGGGAAGCTTTGCGATGGTTTATTTTATAATGGAATGAGTTAAAAATTTATCTGTGAGAGGAGAGATGGGGAGGGGGTGTGGTGGACGCAGGAGAAGTTAAAGGGTTTTAAAAAAAGTTGTTTGGGGTTGTGGGACAGGGGGATATGAGGTGTGAAGAAAAGTCTTTTTTGGCTGAGGTGAGTGCGGTTTAAAATGTGTGTTGTGATTTTTTTTATGAGATGAAGTCGTCGGTGGAGGGTTTTTTTTCCCAGCGGCGTTCGGAACTTGGAAGCTGCCTTAGCTGTTTGGTGGGTCTGTTGCCAGGGTTGTCTGTTCTTTTTGGGGGTTTTTGGTTGTGTGTAGAGGGCGCCCCGCGTAAGAGGGGAGGTTTTTTGGTTGTTGTGAATGTGGGGGTGGTTGGATCAGCAAATGGGGATTGGTAGAGAGAGGTGAAAGAGAGTCAGAGAGGGGAAGGGTTGGGGTTTTTTTTGGTTCCTGGTGGGTGTACTAGATTTGGTGCGGGAGGGGCAGGTGGAGTGGTGATGGGGGGAAAAGGGAGCAGGTTGTGTCAGAGATAGGGAGAAGGAGGTTTGAGGGTTAGATAGGGGGCAAAGGGGGGAAAAAATGAAGGGCAGTGTGTGTCCCCTCTGTGTGAGTGGCTCCCGAGGGGCATGGGAGAGGCCCAAAAGGGGAGGAGAGTGTTGGAGTGTGTTAGTAGTGGAGTGGGGGGGTTCAATTGGAAATTTTTTTAAAATCTCCCTTTATAAAAGTGGGGTGTCGGTGGGAAAGAAAGGGAGGACCCGGGGCAAAGTGGGAAGGAAGGTGGTGGCAGGGGGCCCCGGGGGTCGGGAGACAACAGCCCCCTTGGGGTTGGTGGGGGGGTGATGCGGACAGAATGCCCTCGAAGGGGGGGGGTGAGGGAAGGTACTGGGGGAATGGGGAGAAAGGAACAGGATTGACAGAAGAAGGCCCGGGGCACCTCCCCAGTTTTCTGCCAGGGCGGGGGGGGGTGTGGGGTAAAATTGGCCCACCATAGGGGGAAATGCAGCGGGGGAAGTTTGTAGAGGGGTGTCAGCAAAGTTTCGTTAACCAAGGGAAGGTTAGTTGCATGAGATGAAAAGGGTCGTGGGATGAAGGGAAGCTCGTTGCACAAGAAGTGCATTCCAAGGGCTCCGACATGGGGATAGGTGCTGAGGGTGAGGGGGTGGTTTTGAGTTTTTTGTGGTGTTAAAAATGTGTGTGCTTGGTCTGTAAGAGAGCCCCGAAGCCCCAGTGGGGGTGTGCTGAGGGGGCCTGGGGTGGGAGATTGTCCCCGGGGAGCAAGGGGAAGAGGAGAGAGTGAGGAGGTGTGTGGGGGGGATATGGAAAAAAATGGTTTGTGGGGGTTTTTTGGAAAGGTATTAATGTTTGGAAGAGGTGAAGAGTAGAGGTCAGGGGTTAGGGTAAGACAGGGGGGGGAGATAAGGAATCCCTTGCCAGGCGGGTGTTGGGGGAGACAAGGAGTTTGATGATTAGAGAGGCAGAGAGGTGCAATTTTGGGGGCTGTTAGAGTGAGGGCTGGGAAGGGTCTTGGTTACCTTTTTGGTTTACTTCTGGTTTTAAGTGGTTTAATGCTGCATAACTTAAGGAGATGCACTTAAGGAGTTTCAAGATACTAAAAACATGCTGACTTGCGTGTGTTAAATAACAAGCCCACTTCTCTTACTAGGTGTGAAATTGGGGGGGGGGGGGCGGGGATATTGGTGAGCGGAGGAAAAATTGAAAAATTTTTTGGGTAGACAATTGGGCCTTTTTTTCACAGGGGAGACAGCCAAACTACAAAGTTTATCAAAAGTGGTACATTCAATGAGACGATAGCAGGGTTTACCAAGGGGAGTTGGAGAGGATGTTGAGACTTGTAGTTCCCGAGAAAATGGACCATTCAATTAAGACGATAGCAGGGATTTACACAGGGCATTGGAGAGGATGTTTAGATTTATAACCTTAAAAGTTAAAGTATTACTTATCGCCTAAGTTCCCTAATGGTCTAACACATAGGGAGGCAGTCAAATTTACACCCTTTTTTGAACGCACAAAAAACACTTTTTATATATCAATACGCATTTTTTCACTGAAAATGGACTGACTATTTACTTCGCAAGCCTTACTTCTACATGGCACTAAATTTCATGCCCTAAAATGCCATAGAATGCGCCTTATTTATGAACCCACTCTATAGGGTCATTAAAAAAGGCAAATTCTGGCCCCTTTTGGGGAACTTTTTAGCTAGGTTTTACCACTTTGAAAATGGGATACCTGTTCGTTAATGTGCATAGAAATGCCCTAGCAAAAGTTATAAATATGTAGCTTCGCTATGGTTCTATTGCACCCCTCCTCCCGCATGCCCCCTGAGATTGAGTGCCGCAGAAGCTGTGTAATGTGCCCAAGAATAGTGTGTAGGAGATTTTTTACTGATGAATGGGGCTGCACTGGGGTATTGGGGTGAAAAACACAGATATTGGCGAGCCCAGTTCATAAATGTCGCCCTATGTGTCATATGAAGAACATCTCAAGACATCAAAGGAAGTTAAAGCTTGGATCAAAATGGGTCTTCCAAATGGACAATTATATACAAAAAAGGTTACGCACATCTTTAATCGGAGTAAGGGGAGACAATAGGGTGCTAGTGAAAAAGGAGCCAAGTGGTTCCCACGTTTTATTTGTGAAAAATTCACTGCACACCTAAAGGTTTGCTTGTATCAAGGAAGTAATTTTTACTTAACAGAAAGCCATGATCTTATGCTGAATACATATAGGTATTGCACCTTAAACCTGCATGACCCACAAATTAAAAAGTGCCAGAAGGCAGTATTATTTTAAACATCATTTATTGACTGGACATTGAAATTCCTGTCCTGGAAGCAGCATGACCCTTAAATGTCTGACCCACAGATTTAAAAAAAATGCCCCAAAAAAAAGTCTTTGACCACCATTTGTTGAAATGGACATTGAATTTTTCTGTTTCTGTACCAAGCATGCCCCAAAAACCCGCCCCTGGGGCCCAAAATTAAAAAAAAAGGCCAGAAAAGGGTTTTGAACCACCATTTTGTTTAACGGACATTGCTATGCCTGTCCCGGACCCCAGCATTCCCAAACCCGGTGACCCCCAGGATTAAAAAATGCCAGAAGAAAGTATCTTTTGGAACGTATTTTAGTGAAAAAGGGCATTTACTATCCTATCCTGTAACGCACATGACCCAAAACCCCCCACAGGTGCCCTTATGGGCCATCAGCAGAAAATTTTGAAAAAGAAATAAACTTTTTTAAAAAAAAATGTTTTTCCCAAAATGTGTGTAGAGCTTTGCCCCTTTTACTGGTGGACATTTTATTATTTTTATTATTTTTTTTAAAGCGCCATTGATTCCCGGGCGTTTCATTGAGGGGGTTACATACATTTCATAAATCAAGAGTACAGTGATAAGGGATAATGACCCAAATTTGGACGCAGAGGGAGAGAGGACCTCCCCCGAGGGTTACAAACTAAAAGGAGGGGGGGAAAAAGCAGGAGGGAGGGGCAGGCATGTTATGGGGGAAGTGTGAAAGTTTAGTGAAAGGGTTATAGGCAAGCCTGAAGAAATGGGTTTTTAGGTTGCTTTTGAAATGGTGAAAGTGGAGGAGATTTGATGGGGGGGGGGCAGTGGGGTTCCCAGAGTTGGGGTGAAGAACGGGAGAAGTCTTGGGGGGAGGGTTTTGTGTGAGGGCTGAAAAAGGGAGGCAGGGAGAAGGTCCTGTGGGAAAGGGAATTTGGTGGGGGGAAAAATTTATTTGGGAAATTAGGGAAAGAGATGTTGGAGGGGAGGGTCAGGGGAAAACCCTTTTTGGTCAGGGTTAATAGCTTAAAATTTGAATTCGTGTGAAAAGGGGAACCCAGTAAAGGGATTGGCAGGGGGGGAAGAGGCAGGGGAGTAGCAAAAGGGAGAGGTGGTTTTAAAGACGGGCCAAAGAGATTTTAAGGGGATGGATTGGAGGGGAGTGGGGGTTGCTGTGGGATCCCTGAAAAGGATGTTGCAGTAGTCTAGGCGGGAGATGAAAAAGGGCAGGGGGCCCAGCTTTTTTGTAGTGCCCTAGGAGGTTTGAGCGGATGTGAGAGATGTTTTCAGGGAGGCTTTGGTTCCCAAACCGGGGAATTTAGAATGTAAAAGCAAACGAAACGATGCCCCCGGGTAGGCCCAACGGGCCCTTTTGGGAAAACCCGCATTTTACGGGGTAAAGGTGGGTTGAAAAAAAATTTCTGTCAAGGCAGGTTCACAAATCAGGGCGGGAAAAATGGCCGGGGAGGGGAGGATAAAGGGGGAAAGGGACTGCTGAAATGCAAGGTTGCTTTAAAACACTGAAAAACCGGGACGGGGGACACTGTTTTTTTAATGGATTCACAGGGCCCCCGGCCCCCAGCAATGGCGGGGCTGACGGTCCTGAAACCCCAAGATCCCTGGCTTTGCGGGGGTTGTGCCAGCTGGAAGGGCACCTTTTTCTGTCCCTCTCCCCTCCTTTCCCAAACAACCCTTTTGCTCCCCTTACCCCCTGCATTTGCCCCCTTGTTAAAGAAAGATAAAATTTTTAAAAAAAGGTATTGAAGAGTTTTGCCCAGCCCTTTTTGAAAAGATGGAAATCACGGGCAAATTCTTAAACCCCTCAAATTTCCCAAACACCCAACTAGGATTAGAAACAGAATTGTTTCTTTCGAATCCCTGTAATGCGGTCTGGGGGAAAAAACGAAAGGGACAAAATCAGCGTGTTCTTTCCTTCAGTCCCAGGGATTTTCCAAACCCCCAATTTAGGATTTGGGGAAATTTTAAATAGTTTTCAACCAAAATATCTTTACACGTGGCTATTTTGCGCCAAATGAGTTTCCCACCAAAGTGCTTTAAAAAACTATTAAAAATTTACACCGGATGAAAAAAATTACGGTTTTTTGCCAGAATGCCCAAAAGAAAACCCGTTCCCTAGAAATTTTTTAAAAAATTGGGAAATAAAAACCCAGGGCTATTTAAAAAAAAGGGGGCCCGGGTGAATACAGCTTTTTAAAAAGGTTATACGGAAAACAAAAGGTGGTTTTTGCCCAATAAAATTTTACCCCAAAAATTTAAAAAAAATTTCTGTACCCAAAATTTTAAGTAAGGGTGGCTCTTTGCAAAAAACTCGGCCGACCACGTGCAATACAGCTTTTTAAAAAATTTTATACGGAAAAGAAAAGGTGTTTTTTTGCCCCAAAAAAATACACCAAAAAGGTACTTAAAAAATTTTTCTTTTTCCCAAATTTTTAAGTACAAAGGGGGCTTTTTTGGGAAAAAAAACTGGGCTCCCCACCACGTGAAATACAAAATATTTAAATTTAAACACGGATGAGAAAATTGTGTTTTTTGAAACAATGACACATGAGAACAGTTACTAGCAAATTTCTGTATCAAAATTGGCGTACAACGTGGCTATTTGAAAAAAACTGGGATGCACAAAGTAAAAGGTAGAATTTCACCCAGGTGCGAGGTGTGCTGGCCAAAAAGTGATTTAAAAAATGCCATTTCATTGCAGGTTCAAAGCAGAGTCTGGGCTGCACAATATGCACCCTCCTTTCCAAAGCCTGTCTGTCTGTCCGTGCATCCGCCCCCCCCCCCCCCTCTCTCTCCTGGGCCAGACATCGCTAGATGCTTCTTTAAAAGTCTCTGTCTAACTAAATAACTGAAATTCTCTAATCTACCTATATTCTAATGTTCACAGCTAAAGCATAGTTGTCTGATGAATAAGAGAAGAACTGTGTCTCTGAGCTGTGCTGTATTGAGGGGACACGCAGCAGACGTCTTGCTCTAATGTTAGACACTGAAATACTGATGCTGAACAGGAAACGCTGGTCTATGCAAAACGAGGTCATTTGATTTTTCCAGCCAATGACAACCATACACATCACCCGTCATGACGTCGCCAAACCCCGCTCACCTTGCTTTTATGCTCTAAGCTGATTTGCTGGGCCGCCCAAAAAGACAGGAAACGCTGAAAATGGCGCGATTTTTAATAGATTAGCTGTAAGATTGTCACCTAAAATATCGCGTGATCGGAAATTTCCGATCAGCCTAAAAATCGTGCCGATTTCAACTTTGTCGATTATAATCGCTCATCCCTAGCCAAGACCATACAGCAGATTAACAAGACAGGTTCCACTCAGAACAAGCCTAGTCATGGTAAACGAAAAAAGAGTTCATGTGCTCAGCATCATATCCATCTTTTCAAAATAGTTGTATGAATGATGCCGATATAGCAGAGGTGAAAGGAAGGGTGGGTGTGGGTTCATCCTGTCAATGCTCAGACTATAGGCCACACACTGTATAAAATTGGTCTGCATGGCTGTCGTCCAAAACTAAGCTTCTTTTAAAGATAATGCACAAGAAAGCACGTAAACAGTTTGCTGAAGACAGACTAGGGACAGGCATTGCTGGAACCATTTCCTGTGGTCTGATGAGACCAAGATAAGCTTATTTGGTTTAGATGGTGTCAAGCATTTGTGGCAGCAACCAGGTGAGGATTACAAAAACAAGTGTGTCTTGCCTACAATCAAGCATAGTGAAGGGAGTGTCATGGTTTGGGGCTGCATGAGTGCTGCTGGCTGTGGCTGTGACATACTGAAGCAGAGCATGATCCCCTCACCTTAAAAACTGGGCTTTAGGGCAGTATTCCAACATGATAATGACCCCAAAAACACCTCCAAGACGACCACTGTGTTGCTAAAGAAAATGAGGGTAAAGGTGATGGGCTGGCCAAGCATATCTCAAGACCTGAACCCTATTGAGTGGCAATTTGTGAAGCTCTAGTGAACTCCATGCTAAAAAGAGTTAAGGCAGTGCTGGCAAATAATGGTGGATACACAAAATATTGACACTTTGGGCACAATTTGTCCATTTTCACTTAGGAGTGTACTCACATCTGTTACCAGTGGTTTAGACATTGATGGCTGTGGGTTGTTTTTTTTTTGAGAGCACACTGTTATACATGCTGTTCACGGACTACATTACATTGTATCAGAGTTTCATATCTTAACCCCTTACCAAGCTATGACGTATGAGTACGTCATAGCGCAGGTAAGCAGCTTTGAAGCTGGGTGTTAGCAGCTAATTGCAGCTTCCATCACTGCCATGTTTTGAATTTCCCCCCTTTCGGCCATAGGTAGGAAGTGGGGAAAATGCCATCTTGGTACACCCTAATGCATCGTCTATACATTGCATTAGGCTATATAAATGATTGCGCCCCCTAATGTTGAAGCGCCTAAGGGGGAATAAAAGTAAAAAAAAAAAAAGTTTGATTTGAAAAAAAAAAAAAAAATTTTTTAAAATTTTCCCACATCCGAAAAATTTCCAATCCTATTGAAACTGACATTTTTTAACCCATAAAATGAAAAACCCCAAAAAATTTAAAAAAATTTTCCAAAAAAAAAAAATTGGTTTTTTTTCGGTCATTTCATGTCACAAAAAAAAGGGAAATTTAAAAGTGATAAAAAAGTTCCCATGCATTAAAAACTGCTGCAATAAAAAAGTACCCCTTCACCCTGCAAAAAACCCCCCCCCCAAACCGCGTAGTAGGTGCAAAATAAAAAAAAGTTGTTGGGTCGGCACAAAATGGTGCCCCCCCCGAAAATTTTAAAAAAATTTAAAAAATTTTGTTTGGTTTTTTTTTTTGGTTTCCCATGGCCGTAAAAAAAACCCACATATTTTGGTTTTGGCGGATGTTTTTTAAAACCTTTTTAAAAATACAGCCCCACACTTTCCTTTTTTTTACCAAAAGAATGAATGCCTAAAAAAAACCCCCCCCAAAAAACTTGGGCAATTTCTTTTTTTTATCAAATATTCCCCCCAATTTAAAATTTTTTTTCCCCGTTCCCCAAAAAATATTTTATGGAAATTTTGGGAATTTTTCCCATTAGAAAGTACATCTTGTCCAACAAAAAAAAAACCCCTCAAAAAGGTCAAATTTTGGGGGAAAAATTTTAAAAAAATTTTTATGGTTTTTAAAAAGGAAAAAGGGGAAGGAAAAATTTAGAGAATATAAGCCCTTTTCCGTCAGGGAAGGGGGTTTTGTTTTTTCCCCTTTTAAAATTTGGTAATACATTATTTGCAAAAATGTGAGGACTGTACTCAATCTAGTGAGATACTGTATATGAGGGTTAATTTCTTTGTGGGATAAGTTGTATTATTACATAGCACTATTTTATGGTACATAGCACTATTTTATGGTACATATCTTTGTTATCTACGAAGTTAACTTGTAAAATTTATTTTGGGGAGTTGATGCAAAAAAAAAAAAATATGTGATTGGCTTTGGCTGAACAGAAAGAGCCCATTACTTTTGTTTTGATTGCTGAGTTGTTGCACACATTGGTAAACATTCAAGGCCTGCATTATTTTCGTTCTCAGCTATTATCTTTAAAAAGACCAGTTGCCCTTTAAAAAGCAATCCCCCATCAGTGATGGTTTACCCCAAAAACCCGGGCCCCCATCAAAAAACTGATATTACATTTAGGGTTTACTGCAATGAACACTTGTCACATATCTACAGAATGGTTGATAAGTTTGTGTAACGGGGGTCTAAATATTGAAAGGAGGTGGAAAAAGTATAAAGTGTTTGCTTATTTAAAAACCCTTTTGGGAAACTAAATGGAGAAAACCCAAAGAATTTTTTTGGTGGGCCCTGCTTCATTTAAATGTGAGACATGGGATCCCTATTGTCTTATCACCTATTCTACACTGCAAAAGTATTGCTGGCAGTTTTATTGGTAAAAAAAATATGCCCTTTTAGAGTGTTCCTGTACGTTCAGAGAATTTTTCAGGGTAAATTACTGTGTGTAGATGACAAGTAGCAATACTATTGGCCACTTTATAACTTGAATATGGCATTTGAAAAACCATTTTCCCCTTTTTGTTTTTCATGGGGCCTGTGGGTAGGGACAGTTTGGGGGATGGGGTCCCCTATGGCCCACCAGGGGGAATTTTTTTTTTTGGGGGCCCCCCAAACCTGTGGAGTTGTTTTTTGGGCTAAACCAGTGGATTTGTTTCTGGTGGCCCAATTTAAAAAAGGGGTTGTTTTAATACATTGATTAAATTTTTATTTTCAGTCCTGTTTTTTTGGGTTTTCTTTTGAATTCAGGGGCTGTTTTAATTGATTTCCCCTTTGGGCCCTGAGTAGAAGCCCAGGGTTCTGTAGCTATAGAAAAACCAGTGCTGAAGCCTATAATGATATATTGCAGGCCCTGTAGCTTAAAAGGGGCCCTGAGGGGGCGGAGGGCCGGGCCCAAATACAAGAGAGTATATTTTAATAAATTTAAGGGGGATACGGTTAATGGACATATATTGTTTTTTGCAAGATTTTTTAACATATAAAAAAATTCCCTTATATTTGGAAAACATAACTTTATTCTTGCCTCTTTTCTTTCCCCTTTTTTTGGGACTCCCCAAAAAGGGGAATTCATATGCAGTTTAAAAAAAAAACCTCCGGGTTTCTAAATTGCCCGGGGAAACCCGGTTTTCCTGTGGGCCATTTCCCAACCCCTGGATAAAAGGACTAGCTGTTTTAAATGTCCCCTTATCCTAAACCACCATTTGTAAGAGGACATCTGCTCCCCCTTTAACACCCTGGCATACCTTCAGAACCCAAAAAGGAAAAATTGGAGGATATTTTTAAAAACCCGTACTAAGTCTAAGATTTAAATCAAGCATTAAAGGGGTGTTTTGGGAGTTCCAATTTCGTCACACTGGCCATCCTGTTCATCTTGGCTGTAGCAGTTAATGTTTATCATTCACATGACAGTAACAGCCAGTCACAGGCAATAGTGGTCACACGCACATGATGTTGTGGCCCGTGATTGGCCCAATGCCCTGCCCTTTTAAAATAAACGTTCCCTTTTGCAAACCAAAA
Source organism: Phyllomedusa bahiana (assembly GCA_025379985.1). Taxonomy (NCBI): domain Eukaryota; kingdom Metazoa; phylum Chordata; class Amphibia; order Anura; family Hylidae; genus Phyllomedusa; species Phyllomedusa bahiana. The sequence continues at coordinate 13,769 of JAODAL010018665.1, read as the reverse complement.
GAGACCCAAGGGGTGACGCCACGGGGGAATGGAAAGAGAGGCCCCGGGGGGAAATAAGGATATCTTGTTTTTCCCAAATTTTTTATTCCCCACCCGTTTAAAGGGAGTTTTTGGGAAAACTCCTAGCAAACCTTTTTTTGGTGGTTTAAAAGCATTTAAACTGCCTTTACGTGTCCGGGTCTAACTTTGCAAATCCCCATCTCCATAGACTTCTGCAAGCAGCATGTAACCTGATCATCTCAATGCAAATATTTAAAATGTTTTTTTAGATTTAAATTTCCCAGCAGGGGGTTTTTGGAAAAGAGAAAACGAGGGTAGAAGTATGATAACTGGAGAAAGTGGCATTTTCCCTCTTTTTTTGCATTTTTTACAAAAAATTTTCTTATAACCCAATTGTCCTTACTTTTTGAAAAAGTTTTTTGAAAAAGGTTTAGTGGTCAGTTTTGGCATTGCTGTACTTTTCAAAAGAATTTAGAAAAATTTTTGTTTCAAAATTCATGACTTTCATAGTTGTGTTTTCTCAGGACCCCTCAAAATTTTAATATTCCCCAAAAATCCCTAAATTTTTTTAAAAAAATCATGTTACAGTATATCAATAGATTGATAGATAGGGCTTTCATTGACTTCACAGTTGCTCTTCGACATTTGGTTTTGTGCTCAGTGTACTAGTTTTCTTTACAGCAAGAATTTTTGTTCTGTTAAAGGGCTGAATGCCAAATCATATGGGCTGTGTGCCAGATTTCTATTTTACTATATTGTGCTATATATAAATGAAACATTTTTGTTCCTTTTCTCTACAGAACTTTAAAGCGCACCTATCACTTTAATTAGCGTTATTATCTATGTACCTTTACACAACATACAACAGTTTGCTGTATTGTGGTAGGAAATTTATGTACCCAAATATTTGGGGTACTTTGAATTATAAAATTTCTCTAAATTGAAAATTTTTAAATTGGAAGGCATTTCAGAAACCAAAATAAAATAGGGGGGAAATTCCCCCTCGGCAAAGGAGAAAAAACAGCTATGTTTTTGCCAAAATCATTTCAAGGGTTTTTTGGACTGTTTTTGTCACAAAACCGGTCGGGTTTCTCGTTTGGTTTTCGGGTTTTAAAAGGGTTTTTGGAAATGTTTTTTTTCCCGGGTTTTTTAAAGGGGTTTTTGGGGGACTGTTTTTAAACCCTTTAAAAAACCCCCCACCCCCCTTTAATAGGGGGGTTTATTCTTCACTTTTTTTTGAAAAAAAAACAAAAAATCCCCAAAAACCGCCCAAAAAAAAGGGCCTTGGGGAAAAACCCTACTTTTTGAGGGGTTTAACATTGACTCCAATTTTAAATTTTTCCCGGGTCTAGAAACCCGGGTCGGAAAGATTGTGTTTTTTCAATGTTTTCCCGGGTCTGCCGGGGGCCCGGGAAAAATCGCACGGCAAAAAAAAACTTTTTCGGGGGGGGACTGCGGGCGGTTTTTAAAATTAAAAAGTTTTGGGGAGAGAGTTTTTTTGCGGGTTTTCCGAGGTTCCCCAAAAAACCAAAACCCCCCCCCCCCCCCCGGGAAAACACCCCCCCAAAAAACCCCTTTGCAGGGGGGAAACATGCCCTTTTTTTTTTAATTGATTAAGTAACACTTAAATATGTTCAGGCTGTTGCTTGATCACATGAGCTGTAGGTTTGTGGGGACCAGTACTGTTACTGTTTCTTAGCTATAGCTTAGAATAGAGTTAGAATAGGTATTTCCTTTTTTTTATTTAAAGGGGGAAATTTTTAAAAGATATTTTGGGGGCAGTGGGGGTTGTGGGGGGGGGGGTGGTTGTGGCGGGTGGGGGGTTTTGGGAAAAAGGAAGGGTTTTATTGTGGGCCCCATTTTGGGGTTCTGTGACCTTGAATTAAAAAAAGCATTTTTTTTAACCATTTTTTTGGGCCAGCGACTATGATAGGGGGTTTGAAATTGTCCCTTTTTGTTTTAAAAAATTTGTGGTTTTAATAGAATTTGTTTTTTCAAAATTTGGGCCCAACATTTGGAAAAGGGTTAAATTTTTTAAAATTTTTTGGGGGCATTTTGCTGTAAAACAACATCTAAAATTTTACAGGTCCATTAAAAAAAATGGGGTTTTCAAACAGAATATTTTTTCCACAATTTTCAAAAGGGGCCCAAAATTGTAAAAAGGTCTTTGGCAACCCCCTCCGCTTCCGCATTTGCTTCAGCCCCAACGGGTTTTTGTTGCTGGGCCCTTTAAAGGGCATTTTTGCCTTGTTAATAGGGGCGGACGCACCCCTGGCTCTCCCCCGCACCCACTGAAAAATTTCCCCCCCGCTAGCTGAACCTGCGTGACCCCCACGTTTACAGCCCCCACCGGGCCTTGGCCCAGAAATTTTTCCTTAAACCACTTGCCCATTTGGAATGCGGATTTTCGACGGGCCTGGGTTGAGTACTGGGGACATCTGTTTTTTTTGCTTCACTTCTAATGCCATGGTGCAAATTGTCAAAAAAGTGGAATGGCAATTTCCCTCTACCCACAGCAGTTTTGGGAAAAAATTTTGTTTTTTTAATTTTTTTCTTACTGTTAAATTTTCTGCTATGGTCCAAAAGGGGCCCTGTGGGGTTTTTGGGGTAAATGCTGCTTTTACAGGTTTTGGGGATGGGTCAATTTTCCATTTCCCAAAAAAATTACTACTTCAAAGAAAAACTTTCTTCCCGGGCATTTTTTAAATCTGTGGGTCATGCGGGTTTTTAAAGGTCATGCTGGGGTTAAAAGGGACAGGTTTTTGTAAATTGCCCATTTTCAAAAAAAAAATGGTGGTTAAAGACTCCTTTTTCTGGCACTTTTTAATGTGTGGGGTCATGTAGTTTTAAAGGGTCATGCTGCGGTCCAGGACAGGATAGTCAATGTCCTGTTAACAAAAATGGTGGTTCAAAGACTCCTTTTTCCGGCACTTTTTAATCTGTGGGTCAAAAAGGTTTAAGGGTCTTGTTGCGGTCCAGGACAGGGATGGGTCAATTTTCCAGTTCAAATTAAAATGATGGTTAAAAATTAATACTGCCTTCTGGCACTTTTTAATTTGTGGGTCATGCAGGTTTAAGGGTCATGCTGTGGTACAAGACAGGTATAGTCAATGTCCAGTTCAACTAAAATGATGGTTCAATAAACTCTTTTGGCACTTTTTAATTTGTGGGTCATGTAGTTTAAAGGGGTCATGCTGGGTCAGGACAGGATAGTAATATTTTCTTGGGGACTTTTTTTCTGGACTTTTTTAAAATTTGGGGGTCAGCATAAGATGTGCATTCCGGGAAGGGATGTAATTCCAGTTCTTACCCCGGTTTTGGGTGTAATAATGAATCTGTTGATACACTCATATAGAATTTAATAGTGAACGGCGATAATCTGTAATCGACAATAGACAACATAAAAGACGATAACGAGTAACGACTCGAAAAAAATAGATGACACAAACTCTCATCACTAGTGAAGATCAAGGTATCCTTCTAGACTAGTTTTGTGTTAATCTAACTATGGCAAAGAAAGTTTACTGTCCACAGGTTATATCATAGGCTATATAGTTTAGTGGTCAGCTTTAATAACAAGAAGGCTTGTGTTAATAAGATAACCCTTTTAATTCTCTTGTAGAGCTTTTCTTTAACCCAGTGTGAACACAGTTTTATACATTTTATCCACTTTAAACATAACTTCAAAATGACTACCTCTACACTAAGGGTAAGATCACACAGCAGCTTTCCGGCACTGATTGTGTGAGCACTGGAAAGCGTTTTTCCTTGTTGAAAATTGCGTGCTTGGAAGCTCGGAGCTTCAACAAGGAAACTATGCTGATCATCCGATGCAGGTTTCTGCCTCATATACTTTTGTATTGTTGAAAATAATCAAATAAAATCAGGATGATGATGGTGCTTTTACATTGTAATAAATGGGAAACATTCTACTTTTACGTTTTCAGTCATTTTTTATGCTTATTTGGGGTCGATTATAGGCCTAATCCACCACAAAATAAGTGTCAAAATCAAACGTGTGAACATATCCTAAGCAGTTAATTTTTTTTCTTTGGAACAAAGTAACATTTATCACAGTTTTCTCATAATAGGGAAACTTTAAATGTGTTTGCATTAGAATGTGGTTGATTTTGCAGCAAAAGCAAAAAATGTCCTTAATACACACATTTATTATTTTGCTTTACTTTGCACCTTTGTACTTGTAAGTCTCATGAGAAAACATTAAGAATGAATCATATAAAACACTGCCAAACCTTAAAGTGGTCTTTGAGTTATTTGAAGCTTCATTTATTTTTTAAAATATGCTAATTACCTATCTTTCTTGAATTCTCGCATATGTACTTTTAGTAAAATTGCTGACAAAAAATATAAATCGGTATGCCTGCACATTCGTTAACTCATGATTTTTTTTGTGTCTTTGTAAAACTAGATTTAAAAATTCATTTGTGTGCTTTCTTCACTGTTTCTTCCCGTTGATAACTTGTTTGTGTTCTTTATGTCTCTGTTGATACAGTAACACCTCAAATATTATGAAAACCAATAACTTTTCACCACAGGAGTCTGTGAATGTGTAACTATGTGGACTGTAGTAGACAGAGGAAGGTTACAGATAAACGGGACATGGTGAACCACAGATGTATTGCCCAATAAATGAGGTGGTAGACATAAAAATTGCAGTATCCACTGCAAACTTTGAGGATTTAATTCCACTGCAGAAGTCTAGGACATATGTATGTGTCAAACATTCAAATAAATAAAGCAAATTGCATTATATCAGTCAGGGAAAGAGTTACAAATTTGTTTTGTACAGTTTATTTAGAATTCAGAGTACTTAAAGGAGTTGTCTCCCTACAGGGTTTCAGAGGATGCATGAATGAAATACTCTGTCACTTCCTGGTTCAGACTGACTAATTTGCATAAGTCCATGCTTGTACAGCTCCTTGCCTGTTCAATTGCTAATTAGATCGATTAGCTTCCCCAAAACTGCTCACAGGACTTCTTATCTGATCCCCTCTAACAAAAGCCCTAATTACAGTTCTGTTTACTTGAGATAAAAAGCTTTTTAAATGCCTGGCAGAAGGGAACTGTGACACTGCCTGACCTGTGTGATGACTCACTCACTGTTCTCATTGAACAAACAGCAGGGGGGAATTTGTTTACAGGTGGGTTACTGAGGAACTGAAATAGCCAGGGAGGTCAATAATTCACTTGTATCTCCTTAGGGACAACAGAGGAACAAAGCAATATATTTGGAAAATGTCTTTATTTTGTGTTCCCTACAATTTGAAAGCTATTCTTTGTAGCGAGACAACCCCTTTAAAGTTATGTAGTTAAATTCTGAAAAAATGTTTTGTAAAATAGATGACATTTTAAAGGGTATATAAACATTTGCAACAAACTATGCTTATTTATACCTAAAATCAAAAAATAGCAATTTTGGACCTGGTATTGATTAACAATCACATACTATTTTATGATGACAGCTCTTAGACAGACCTATATGTATCTGTGGTTACAAACTACAAACTTTCTGTAGCTTGAAACTCCAGTCATACTGTCTGATAATGTATCCTACATCTAGCTTCAAATCTTCATGTTATCAAAAAGAGCTGAACCTTGAAAACAAATGCTTGACAGGGCCACAGAGAACACAGACGAGGCAAAAGGTTTAGATGTAAAGACTTACCTTTGGGTGTTATCTGTATTGCACAACTCACACAACACCTTTCTAAATATCGATAAAACTGAAAGCTGCTGTCATATTTACACTCCGGGCCTACTAGAGGTAGTCCAGGTGCCCTAATATGTATTTATTTCAGTGGAAAATAGGGAATGTTTTCCTAGTGCTGTTGTAAAGATTTGTAGTGCATGGTTCTTTATTATTAAGTTTAAACTTTTATCACTTTTTGTAGCTGAATAACCACTTTGTTAAAAGGGTTGTCTGACTTAAAGTAAAAAATAGGAAAGTAGGCTACAACTGCATAACATATTTTAACATATTGTAAGGGGTCAGTTCAAACGCAAGCACACGCACAAGGTTTTATAGTCCAAACACAGAGGTGTTTATTATAAAGCTAGCAAGCTCCAAACAAAATGAAGCTTAGCTTCAGCATACATAGGGATCCATATAACATAAAGTCCTTACTTCAGGAAAAACCAAGGCAATGGGATATGCTCCCCAACGCACACCTTCAGGCCTACACAGCCTCACAGCTTGGCAGTTTACAGCTTCTGGTTGCAGGTTCAAAAGCACACCTCCAGACTTCCTACACCAGCTGCCTTTTATCTTGCCGGTAAGACCTGGGCTGGAGTATTGGAGCGACCGTCCCACTCAGGCTCTTGGGCCGCTCTATAAAAACCCGACCCGGAACTACAAAGAAAAAACTGCTCAGCAGCAATAACTATTGCTGGCATGAAGCTAATGGGTTTTTTGTATCACTGAGACCAGCCAGCTCAGTGATAAATACCTCCCGTCTATGACGGTACCTCTGACCCTTCTGCAATATGTATGCGCCATTTACATCCTAAGTGCCAGTAGAGTGATACATCACTGATAAGGTCTCCAATTGCATTTGACATTGTGAGAGATCAAAAGTGAACAAATACTGTAGATATGGACATGTAGGTCAGCAGCTTCAGTGCTGGAACGGCGACACACAACACATGCTTAACCCTTTAACTTCCTTACCACCAGAGCCAGTTTTGGCGTGTCTGACAGAGCCCCGTTTTTTAAATCTGGCATGTGTCACTTTATGTGAGAATAACTTTTTGACACTTTAACCTATCCATGTGATTCAGAGACTGTTTTCTCATGAAATATTGTGCTTTAAGATAGTAAGAAATTATCAAAGTATTGTGAAAAATTAGGAAAATGTACCATTTTCAAACTTTTAAAATTTCTGCGGCAGATAGTTATTACACTCAAAAGAGTTTATAACTAGTATCAACCATATGTCTGCTGTAGGTTGACATAATTTTTTAAATGTCTTTATTTTTTACGACATTAGTGGGCTTAGAAATTTTGTAGTAATTTTCAAATTTTCAAGAAAATTTGCAATATAAATTTTTTAGGGACCAGTCCAGTTCTCACGTGACGTTGATTGGCCTGTATGTTACATACCCCCATAATTCACTCCATCTAAGAAACTATACCCCTTAAAGTATTCAAAAAAAAATTTAGGTAGTTTATTAACTCATTAGGTGTTTCACAGGAATTAAAGCAAAGTGGAGGGGAAATTTTAAAATTTCCCTTTTTTTGCAGATTTTCAATTTTTATCCATTATTCACAAGAATACGGTAAATGTGATCAGAGTCTGCCATTTTCAGAGATATCCCATATGTGGCCCTAGTGCGCTACATGGCTCAACCACAAGCCCCAGAATAGGAGGAGCACCTGCGGGACTCGGGGGTCTCATTTTAAATTACGATTTTATTTAGGCCCCCCCCATTTTCAGGTTTCAGACCCCCCTTAAGGTCCCTAAAATTTTAAATAAACCCCTTCAAAAAAGACCCCACAGGGGGGTTTTCCCCAAAACATTTTTTAGCGTGAGGCTTTTAAAAATAAAAAAAAAAAAATTCCCCAACCAATCTGAAATTTTTAAAGGGGAAAATGTTTCTTTTTTAAAAGGAACCCGGGGGAAAAAAAAGCCCCCAAAAATTTTGTCACCAATTTTTTCCCAAGGGTTGGGAAATACCCAAAAATGGGGGTTTGTAAACTGGGGTTTGGGGTGTTTTGGGGGGCGTATAAGGGGGGGGGTTTTAATTTGGGTTTTTAAAACACAAAATTTTTTGGGGCCCATGTCAATTTGCAAAGCCCCAAAAAATTTCCCAAAACAGGTAAAAATTTTTCCGGGGAAAAAGGGCCCCCATTTTGGATTCAAAACCCCAAACGGGGATCTCATCTAGGGGTTTTCCATAGTATTTTTTTTTTTGTTTGGGCCATGAAAAGGGGAGGAAAAAGCAATTCCCCCATTGTTTTTTTGGGGCCCTTCAATTTTCCCAGGGGGTCCCCATGCAGTGAAAAATGAAATAATAACTTTATTTATAGGATTGGTAAATTGAAAAATGATTTTAAATTTTATATTTTTTTTTTTGTTTTATTACTTTTACACAATAGAAATAGGCTTAAAAAAAAAGCTAGAAATTTACCACAGGTCGATTTTGTTTAAGGAAAAACCCAATTTGAAATTTTTTTTAATTTTTTTATGTTTTTACAAAAAATAAAAACACTTTTTTTCAAAAAAAAAAACCCCCGTTTTTGCATCGCCATAGTCTAAAGAGCCAAAAATTTTTTTATTTTTTGTGGGGAAACCCTGTGTAGGTGTTTGTTTTTTCGGGATGGGGTTAAAATTTTTTTTTGGTATCTTTTTTGGGGTGGACAAGTTTTTTGGATCATTTTTTAAAATCCATTTTTTGGGAAGGGCAGGGTGGGAAAAAATACTGCAATGCTAGAAAGGGTTTTTTTTTTTATTTTTTAAACAGCGCCCCACCGTGCAGTACCCAAAATACCCAGTTAGTTTTATTTCTCGATAAATTTTGGGCGATATGCAATTTATTTTTATAAATTTGCGTATTTTTAAAATATATATATATAATATAAAAATTATATATAAATTTTATATATTATATATATATATATTTATATAAAATGTGTTTTTAAATTTTATTTTTTGTTTTTGGGTTTTTAAATTTTTTTTTATTTTTTAAACTTTTTTTTCATTTTTTTCCCCAGGGGGATCTGAAAACAGCAATACCCAAAATTGTTTTTCCCCAAATGGTAGCCTGAAACACAGCGTTCCCGCTGTTGTCTGGTCGCCGGGGGGGTTTTAAAAACCCCCGATCCCCCTCCCCAAAAAATGCATTGCGGGAATGGTGAATCAAAAAACTACCCGGGGAGTTTTCCGGGAGATTTCGGGAAAGGAGACCAGTAGCGGCGCGAGCGCCGTTTCTGCGCCATTTTAGGCAGGGGAGCTCACTCCCCTCCCTTGGGGTTTTTTTTAAAATGGGCGAACTTTACAAGTTGGGGAAAAAGAAACTTTTTTAAACCCGCGGCGGGAGTGAGCCCCGGCCGGGGGTTAAAAGCGGCAAAGCCTTGGGGAAATTTACCACGGGTTCCATGTCCCTTCATGTGCGGCTTGCTCGGCAACCCTGAAACAATCGTCAGGACTTATGCATCCCGTCCATTTGGGGAAGTAAATTCCCCGGGTTAGAGCTAGGGCAGGGGGCTTTTGTGGGAAAGGGGGGTTTTAAAGGTCAAATTAAGACTAAAAATTTCTTTTTTTGTTTTTCCACTCCCACTTACAGAGGGGCCACAAAATTTTTTTTTTTTATTTTAAAATTTTGGGTTGTAAAAAGTTTTGTTTTTGGGCCTATGAGTTTTTAATTTGTTAAAAAATTTGGGGAATTGGGATAAATTCTTTTTTAAATTTTCCTCAAGTGGGAAGAAAAAGGCAGTTTCTAAATGCAAAAACAGTTTAGGTATACTGGGGTTGATACCTTTCAGCAGTAATCCAACAGGCAATTAGGCTGTGCCTTGACGTAAAGGTTACAGCCCTTTGGCGGGGCCTGGGGGCCCTTTTGCTAGACTTCAGGCTCCAACAGCACCCCAGCGGCATCTGCGGTCTCATTCATGGAGCACTGTTGAGTGACGAAGGGGTCAAATGTGCAGGATCTGAGGTTTCTTTGTTCCATCTTCCCCAAATTTAGGGGCCGGTTATCAAAACACCAATTGGGGTTCCAAACGTTTAAAACATAGGCATGCCTTCTGTGCCTTTGCAATCACCCTGGAGTAACTGTATGTCAAAGTGCAAAAAAATGAAATGGCAATTTACGGGTGTGCAGTATAGTGTGGAAGGGGGTTTAAACCGCCCGTGCCCGACAAAAAATTTTTCCCCGTTTTGTCTTTTAACTTTTAATGCAAAGAAGATAGCAGAAGGGAGTCTCAAGTGTAAAAATAGACAGCAACCCCTCCCCCTAAATAATTTAATGTTTGTCCCCCTTTTAAAATAAAAAAAAGAGTTACCACTTTTCTTCACCTCTTAAATATAGTGTGGGGTAAATGAAATTTTTTTTATTTTTTTAATTTAGTTGTACAAAATCTTGCTTTGGGGCTCAGAGTTGTAATTTTGTACAAATTTGGGGTAATTTTATCAATTTTTTATTACTTACATCCATGTAAATTTAGCCCGGGAATTTAAAAAAATGTTACCCTTTAATTTGGGATATAAAAAATTTAAACCCTTAAAGTACAGTTCCAGAAAATTTTATGTTTTACTTTTAAAAATAAACTCGTTGGGGTGGGAAACCCCAATAGAAAAGACCTGTTAACTTTTTTTATTTAAATTCCATATTTTTCAATCATGCGTTAATGTGTCCCTTCCTTTTTGCTAATATAGCAAAAAAGTAATAGCTTTACCCTGATATCACTTTTTTGTGTTATCTCCTCCTTTCAATACAGAAGCCATTGGAAAACATGGAAAAAGTTAAGGCAAAATTCTGTGCCATGATCTCATGGTACATTAACTGTCAAATTGATCATTTCTACATCTAAATGTACATTTGATAAAATAATAAAAGTAAGAGTAAATTTCCCTATACCCTACTATAAACAATTTTGAATCCAAAATGTAAAAAAGCTATATTTTTGAAAATCAGAAAATGCAGTGTAGAAATGTATTAGTCTAGTTACAGCATTAGGTCAATTTTCCTTTGTAAATCGGACTGTAAAAAGGACTACATATGACCATGTATCTATATTACTCTAACTAGGTCATTCGTGTATCAAAATGAAGGTTGCACAATAGCAGACCCAAATATGAATTCTACATAGCATGATTTTATGTGATCAAAGAAAAATCCATTTAGAGTCATTTAACCAACACAAACAAAAAATTGCACAAAATTGTGTTGTCATTAACCCTTTTCTGTAATGCGCAATATATTTATGGTGCAGGTGAATGGGTGTTAACTGGTACAGTATGCAGCACTTCCATGTTGCAGGTTTGATACAGCGGGACTATAAAAGCCATGATTTATGCAGTAAACTAGCTAGCAAAAGGCCCTCACATTGCTTTCACAATGAGTACAGCAACAAACACAAATGATTTTGAAAAAGAAAATACAATACAATACAATACAAAGTATTGCTGTTATCTGTTCATCTTGCTTTCCCAGGAATGTTGCAAAAAGTGATTCTAATGTTGAATGTATCCCAAAATGGAAGTAATAAAAACTAAAATAAGTCCTCATACACCTCATATGGCTATGTCAATTGAAAAATTCCCCAAACTTATGAGAAGGCAGAAAGCCAGAGAGCAGGAATGAAAAAATAATAAAGATTCCTACAACCAGAAAGAATCAGAATCAAGCCAGTGATTCATCAGTTCAGCACCAGTTTCTCCAGGTATACACCAGCACGGAAATCATATTCCATAGATATGGCCTTGATACACTTTTGAAAGCGGTTTAAATTTGTGGTGTGTGTGTCTCCAGTGGCATAAGCTGTACACTGATATAGCTTATCTGTGGAAAAATTGCAACTTGCACTTTGTACCACCAAAAGGGTTAATTTATGAGAAACACCTGTTAAGTCAAAATACTCAGTAAATGACTTAAAAGGTGTAGTAATTCTAGTAATAGATTTACTACAAAAGCTAAATATCATATCTTACCTCCTAATCCCTAGTGTGTGCCCAAACCGTAGTGGTGAACTACCCTACTGCCCAAAGGTAAATAAAGACTATTAACATATAAAATAGATGATCGTTCTGATGAGATAGAGTAGATCTCTCTCTGCTTTCATTGCTTCAGCAGTCATGTGAATGTCCAAGTTGATCTCACTCCCTGTTTAGTGTTGTTAATAATGCAGAATCTTGTTTATCTATTTTGCTGACAATCTTTAACCCTTTAGAGCTCTGTATTCTTGTGCAATACAGTTTACAATCTTCCTGCACTCATGTCACTGTAACAGGCTCAGCAGGGAATAGCAGATATGTCAATCATGACTATATAGCCTAATCAGAAATTGTAAGCCTGAAGCTAGCTGTGAGTTTGTGAAACAGCATTGTGAGAACAACCCTCTAATTTTGTGAAACATATGTGGAACCAAAATAAGGGAGACATGTATGAAGGAAGGCGCTTCAAAGTGAATTGTCGAATCTCGCTTTTAGTATATAATGTGCCTGAATGTATGAAAGTGGGCTTTGTGTGATTATAAATGAGGTCTAAAGTTCGACATGCCTTGCCTATGTGTTAGGCGCATTATGGAACCTAGGCGAATTAGTAATGCACCTAACATGTATAAAAGTTATAGATAGGCTGGAAATAAGAAAAGTCACTAGAATAGCATGTCAGTGAAAGAAACTATGGTACTGATCTTGCTTGGTGAACCACAGGTCCCAGCTAGACCTGTGGTGTGCTGGCTCTTGCTGTATGTAGAATAAAGGGTGAGGGCAGCAAAAGTAAATTTCAAATTCAATGTAGTAAAAATGAAAAAAATCTGAACAACAACATCAGTGGGTTATTTAATGTAAAATTAGTTTTAGATTCTATTAAATTTAAATATATTTTATAGGAGATATTTTAATATTTTTCGGATATTATATATTTTTATATTAATTTTAAATGATGATTTTTTTATTATATTTAAATAATAAAATTTTATTTAGTTTGATAATAATCAGAAAACACTTTTTATTATTGCAGTGGTAATGTGCCTAGTTTTGCCGAACCACATTCATATATGTGTCTAATATTACAAGTGTGGTGCGACAAGCCCCCAGAAAAACCCCAGAACGCCCCCTCATGTTAGGCATATTAGAAAGTGTTGAGTTTTATGATCAAAGCCCCTAACACTTTCATTAGGCACACCTACTTTGTAGACAGCTCACTTAGACACATTTTATGCCAGAAAAGGGTGAAAAACCCTTTCATACATGTCTCCCTAAATACCTTGAGAGATGTAGTTTCCAACATGAGGTCATTTTTAAGATGCTTCTTATGTTCTGTCACTTCAAGGCTTTGACAAATCTGAAATGATGCCAGAAAAACATTCTAAGTTAAAGAGAACCTGTCACATAGGTTATGCCCCCCTTGCTGAGGACAGCACAAGCTAGTGTCAGACATGCTGTTTCCAGCGCTATGTCCCTTATTCCATAAGATGCTGTAGTTTTAGAGTATTTAATGTTCAAATCAGTTTTCAGCCAGAAAAGAGTCAGGAAAAGAGTTTGTTTTTCATACCCATCCCCCCCCCCCAACGGGGCTAGCGTTTGGTGTGCGGGGCTAACACCTATAAATAAGATTCAAGCATTAAATGCTATAAAACTGCTGCATCTTACAGAGTAAGGGACACAGTGCTGGGAACAGCATGTCTGTTACTTGCTTGTACTGTCCTCAGCAAGGGGGTTATAACTAGTGTTGAGCGATTACGTTGGCTATCGACATCGATCGATAGTCGATAGTCGGCCACCATCGATAAGGTTTTCGATAGTCGATAGTCGATCATCTCCGATGACCATTAAAATATATGGGAGAGCAACAACACCTTCATTCTTACACCCAAACAGGGCTGGAGAAGCTGGAATTAACAGCCACAACAGTCAAATGGATACCTGCTACATCTTAGGCATAACACTTAGGCTATAAAAGCCACAGAAAAAGTCACACACCATTCACTATCCCTGTCTTTACCACCATGACCCCTTTTTAACCCGATCACCCCAAATTAAAAAAGTGCCCAAAGGGATAAAAATTAACCATCTTTTTCTTGAACG